>MU227534.1:1551810-1563088 GCA_018584345.1 Thuja plicata | reverse complement strand
TCTGAAAGTGACCGATCGGCCTCGGGGACTGGGACACGGATCACTTGAAAGAATACAAAATTTTGGATCTGAGACTCTGGGATCTAAGAACTTACATCTTCAAAAGAATAAATAATACCCAACGCTTGAGTTTTCCCCGGCCTCTGGAGAAAGCTCAAGGTTTCTTATTATCATTGAAATCCTAGAGGAGGCGGGAAATGCCATCTTCATCTACATCTTTTAGACTGTCCTTCGGTACTTAGCCACTTCAATTTGTTCCCCCAGGTCCGGAACATTCTCTTTAAACTCATCGGCCTTTTTTGCTACGTCGTGGCCACCAAGTACCATCTAAGTTAATTTTGTCATTTGGGCCCCATCTATCCCCTCTGGGGATTGATATCGAGACTTCATTATTTCATCAAAACTCCCCAAGACTGAATCTTCTGGGGTACATGTATCTGTACATAGGGGGTTGGCCCCAGAAGTCTTTATTACAAAAGACTTATATAAATTGAAAGAATATTTTACAGCATTGACCTTATCTTGCAGAGTCCCTACCAGTTGCTTGGTTACCTCGAATGTGAGGTCAAGTCTAGAGTGTTGGGTCCTCACGAAATCAAATGATTCATCCCCCAGTATTCTGGATTCATAAATAATTTCCTCTCCCAGGCTAAGGAGTTCCTCAAGCTCCACCTTCCATGCTTGATAATTCTTGATATCACCCTCCCACAGGTCAATAAGAGTCTCCGCCTGGTGTATAACTTGATGGGCCATATATAAATCTGGGAGGATGGATACCAGGAAATGCCAGGTGTTTCCTATCAATAGGGCAACCCACTCGTCCACTATCTAGGATTTCTTCTTCATTACTCGCAGGGAGTCTATGTCACTCTGCGGTAGATCTTCAGAGGCGGAGGCCTCCGGAGGAGCGGCATTGATAGGTCGAGCCAGCTTAATGAGAAACCCCATAAGGTTTGCATTTTTTTCCTTTTCTACTTTGAGCCTCTTGGCTTCTTTCTCATAACGGGCTTCCACTGCCCTAGCTGCCTCCTTTAGCAAGTCCACCTCGCCCTGCTTTCCTCTTTTACCCAGCGATACCTCTGCAACATTATAATCTCTGGGTTTCGTGGTTGCTTCATCGACGCCTAGGGAGGTGTTGCCACAATGGTAACTATTTCTCTGCCTAGACCGGTTCGAAGAGTATGAACTATCTAGGCTTTCTTGGCCTTTGGCAGGGCCTAGACTTGGGCCATCATTTTAGCTAGGGAGAGAGGAGTTATGGGAGTGGATGAGGCTTTTCTTTTTCTTCTCTCTTTCAACCATTGAGGTGGTAGGGGTGGCCTTCCTACCAAAATTTGTTCCCTTGGTCCTTCCCCGGTGTCCTGTGGCTATTGCTCCTCAGTGGCATGGACCTCATCTTGCCCTTTCCCTGCATCCACTTCTTCTGTAGAAACATTTTCTTCATCAACCTCCATCTCCTCAGCCCTATCCTCTGTATCTATTACTTTTTCTACACTTTGGTAGGCTTCCTCAGGGATTTCTTCTTCATGCTTCTCTTCTTGTTGCTCTTCTTCTATTGCTGGGGCTTCTTCCTCTATTGGTACATCTTTAGGCAGTAGGGGAGGTTTTGAGCTGAGATTTAAAGTTTGGGCTATGGTAATCACCTGCCCAAAGGTTGCTCCTAGGAGTGGCCCCTGGAATGTGGTGGCTGGGGTTACGGTTATTCTCGAAGGTCTGGTTCCCCTAGAAGATGCCATTTGTTCACCTTGCCTTTGTTGGTTCACTCCCGGACCCTGCATCACTTGAGCCCCGGAGGCAATCTTTGGCTCTAGCTCTTTCTCTTCTACCTACTTTTCTTGTTCCTGTGTAGGCTCTTGTTTAGGAGCTTCTTGCTCTGAAGCTTCTGGTTCTGCCACCGGGACTTCTGTCTCTGCTTGTCTGTTGTCCCCCTACAAGTTTCTAAACTCATCGGTTGCAAAGACATCAAATTCCTCCTACGGAGGGGGACTGGATGGGACTTCTGTAGGCTCTATTTCCTTCTCCGGCTCTGGGGAACTGGAAGAGAGGATTTCTTCTTGTTGGGCTTGGGATGTTCCCAACCCTGGCTCTGCCTTAGGCTTTTTATTAAGCCTCTTCTTTCTCTAGGTAACCAAAGGTGGCCCCACATCCCTTATTGTTGCTGCTTCCATGGGATCCACCCCCATTGCCTTCACCATTAGGGCTGCCAGCGATGGGGAGGAAGAGGGATGAATTGGCTCGACCATGAGCGGTGGAGTGGCCAACCATGTTATTAATTGCTCCCTCATCTGCTGGGAAGCTGCCATTGATTGTTTGATTTGTTCCTTTATGGGGACTTCTTGCGTAGAAGGGGTTGTATCTATCTCTTTTCCCTTATCCGTTCTTTGCGAAGAAGTCTCGGCCCCCAGAGTTAATTTTGGTGCCAGCTGGGCTGCTTGATGGGTACTTCCAGGGCACACCTTCTTGAAATAGGTGTGACTTGACTCGACCACCTCTTGAGTGAAGTCCTCAATTGTAGGCCCTTCCTAGGCATCCTGATTTACTGGTCAAAGAGTCCTTGTGTCGATCCCCTTTGCCTTGTACTGGGGATTGATAGTGGGGGTAGCATTTGAGAAGTCTGCTGGGAACCTCCCGAGCTTCAACTTTTGCATCATGTCAGCCATCATTCTAACGTAGTGCCTGCTTCACACCTCCACATTGTCTTGGAAATCTTCCCAGAAATCCTCCATATGGATTTGATGGGGCTCTGAAGCTCGAGGTAGTGTCATTGCTATCTTTCCATGCGGATCAAAAATTTTCCACGCTAAGTAAAATTCCCCCAAGTTGTAACTTTTTAGTTCATTGTCCGCCTCCTTTGCGGTGGCCAAGCTGCATGTGTAGTTCCCACAGGTGATTGGGAATGGAATGTTGGGTATCTTTTTCAAGGCAAAGAGGGCATGCACCTCCATTATTTTCCTATAATATTCCAAGAGCACGATCTTATCCCCATAGTGTCTGGGCAACAAGTAGGGTTTCCCAGAGAAGTTGGTGACCCTAATGTAAGTGTGCTGTTGGAACTGGATGTAATAATGTCCATAACTATGGACCAAATTAATTTCCTCTAAGGATAGGCGGTATCCTATGTCCCAGGTGGGTGTGAGTAGATGATAATAAATGAACACATCATTTACCTGGCAAAAATTGGGGAAGTTGTTCTCCCATTGAACTTGTGGGAAATGGTCCCACAGTGCCTTTTGTCCCAGGCCAATCCTGAGAACGCCGTCTGTAAGTAGGCCATCGGCATGGGTCCTCTACTATGCCAGGGCCCAGAAAACATAGGAAGACATGTAGAATTTATTCTTCCTATTCAGTTGAAGGAATTGGGAGTCGATATGGTTGGAGATTATTGCTGCCCAGTCGAAGTATCCTCCCTTGGTGGAGATGCCAAGGAGGAAGTAATACATCCATTTAGAAAACTCTTGGGCGGAGGGCCGCCCAAAGACCTGGGCCAATGCTATCATTCCCATTTGAATGCTCTCTTTGAACTCAGAGCAGGGAATTTCTATCTTCATCCTTTTAGGGTCCCTCTTTGGAACCTTAAGCCAATGGGTATTCATGTATACCTTGTTGGCATCCTCCAGCTGTGTGAATTGGGCCAAGGCATTAGTCCTTGTAACCACTGAGGCCTTGGCAAATTGTGGGATTCCCAGACCCACCCAGAATGTGTCTAGGTCGAGGGATACTAGAGGAGTAGGGTAACCTGTTGGTTCTGTGGCTGTGAGCATAATAGCCCGAATAGAAGAGTTGTAGTTGGTGGCTAGTGTTAAGATAAGCTCCAGAGATTGCATAGAGCATGGGAAACAAGCCACCTTGAGGATTCTGGAGTCCCTGATATTGATTGCTAGCTGATCTCTAGCCTGTCACTGGATGTACATTATTTTCACTAAGGCCTGCATCTCTGGCCATGTTCCGACGTTGGTGTCAGTGATAAGTTTGACTTTGGAATTGATTTTTTGAGCCCATAATGACGTTGTCTTGCATGAACTTCATAGTCAGGGGCATCTTCTCCAAGGCCTTCTCCATTTTTGACTTTACTGCCACCTTGGTGGCTGCCACGGAAGGTAGCTCTAGACTTTCAGGTGGAGACGATGTAGATGCTTCAGACATGCTTGGAAAATGGACTCTAAAAACCTGCAAGGAAAAGTGACCATTAGAACGTATTAATCAAATAAATATTCTAGGGTCCGAAGATCTTACCACCGTGATGCTTTCTTTTCCTGAAAAGTTAGTTTCATTCAAAAAGAACCAAAAAGCACACGCATCACAAACTTAAGAATTTTATTAAACATCCGGGTCTAGGGATCTTATCACACTTGGTAAAGACACGGGATGGATGATGGTAGGAGACCCAGAGCCTGGAGAAGTAACCGTTGGTGAGGATGTGTAAAAAGGTAAGTCATCAAGCTTACGTGGGTGCCACATGCGTAGGTATTAAATGAAAGTTATGGCAATGATGGCGGAGCCAACTATCCGAATGCGCAAAAAGTGAAGGCCACTTGGTTGGAATTGATTGTATGCATGGGACATAAATGAGGGTCTAACTAGTTTTATGGAAGAGAGAGAAAATTGCCTATTTGAAACTGGCCGAGAGCCAAGTTTCAAACAGGTGGTTTTTTGTCCCAAAACGAGTTCATGGGCGGAAAACTAGCAACACAGGTGACTTGACCATCTTGTCAAGCCACCCAGAAGGATATACATGAAGGCTGAGGGACATATACATGAGAGCAGAGGGATATACAAAGACAAAGCACAAATATACACACATGTATAATGCAGAATGACATCTGCAAGAGACCGGGGAAGGTAGAGTATATACAACTATTTACATATTCTACAAACTGACCACTTCTACGTAGAGGGTGGAAAACCCTTTGGCAGAGCTGACCCACCAACGGGCGGAAAAACCAGAAAATAGAAGACAAACAAAACAAAGAGACAAAAAACAAAAGCAAAACAAAATAAACACCAAACAAACCAGAAGAAAACAAAAAGGTAGGAACAGAAACACCAACCTAAGAATGCCGAGAGGTGGAGGAAAGGAAGAAGTTACTATGGGAGCTCTGCAATAGCTATAGTTGTCAAACAGTCACAACCGCCACCACGAAGCACTCATGATCGCCTGATAAGGACTGGAAGTGTTAAGCACTGATTATAGCTAACTCTCTACAAATCACTCTGTAATCGCTCTGTAATCACTCTGAAATCACTCTGAGTGATTGAGAGTTTTAATCATGGTAAGTGTGAAAGTGACAGATAAGTTCTATTTATACCCATGGTAAAAAGGCAGTTGACCTCCTTCCGGAAATCTCTGAACAAGCAAACCTCCAGACCCCGGGCCCGGGGATTCCTCGCAACGTCACCCTTAAGAACATCGTGGCAAAGAATCCTTGAGTCCAGAGTTCAGTTCCCAATGAAGAATGACCTCCGGGACCGGAGTCCCAGAGATAAAAACCAAACAAACAAAACATAACAACGGGGAAGAAAACCCCGGAGAAATAAAACAAAAGGGGAAAAAATACAAGGCAAAGCCACAAGCAAAAACAAACAAAAGAAAAAAAGGGGGGACCCTACATTTTGCACACTAAATGTAGGGATGGGGATGTAGGGAATAGCAACTTACTTAATGGACTTAACTGAATCATGCATTAAATTAGAAGGGAACCCTGGAAGGAATCTAAGTTTAAGTTTTGTTCAATTAATTCTTTTAAAAGTTCAAAAATTTTCATGAATTTTTACTTAGGTTTTCTTTTTCAAAGAGAATCTCTATTCTCTTTCCTAGTTCCCTTGAGGGGCATGACATCTTTGGTATCAGAGCACTAAGTTTCTACACTGGGGCCCTGGAAATTTTCCCCATGCTTCTTAAAACTTATTATTCATCTTAGGAAAAACTTAAAACTAAAACCAAACTAGAATCCTTAAACTTATCCTTCTTCTTACTCATGGCAGGATGCCTCCTATAACCTATGGTAGAAGGGGAGGTGCCCAAAACACCCCTTCTAGATCTCAACATGAATTTCTTAGGAAGAAGAGAAATATGAGGGAAGAGGGGATCAATCTGATAATCAATTAGGAGGTTTTCAGGGGGCTCAAGTAACATAATTATTACAATAGATTCTACAGAGGTTAGAGGCAGGGTAGGATAGAGGCCACCATGGGGAGACTCACACTCACCATGAGGAAAGGGAAAGGAATCCTAGGAGGAGAGATCAGGCAATGGAAGAACATTCTTTGTGTGCTTCTCACATGTGAGACCTCCTTAGGACTAAGACTAACCCATTTAAGGGAACTCAAGGTGGGTCTTCCATGCAGACTTGGTTGCTATAACTAGAAAGGCTATTCTCCATGTACCCTTATAGCAGTAATACTAAGGCTCAGTTTGCAGTCATTCATCTTAGAGACTTTGCATCCACTTGGTGGGAAAAAGAGAGAGAAAAACTTCACATAGATATTACCACTCTTTCATGGGAACTATCCCTAGAACTCTTTCGAGCCAAATTTCTATCTGACCACTGGCGACGGGAAAGAGCCGAAGAGTTTCACAACCTAAGGCAGCTAACTATGTCATTTGACGACTATGAGAGGAAGTTCTTGGAACTCAAGCTGTACTCAGGATATAAGGATGATGAATCCATGTTGACTCAACACTTCCTTAGAGGACTCAATGGTTGCTTGGTCGGTAGTGTACGAATGTTTGAACCTTAGACAGTTAATGATGCAGTCATCAAAGATCACCTTGAGGAACAAAATATATGCTTGGGGTTAGGAGGTTGGATAGGTGGCCAAGGGGGTAATGCCTTCCAAGCTGGGTCAGGTTTCAAAGGGAGTCCATCTCAAGGAGCACCTAGACCTAAAAACTATCCTCCCAAAGGAAGTCAGAACCACCAGAAAAGGAAATTTCACAACAACAACAACAATTACAATGGAAACAATAATAAAAGTGGGGGTTCTCAATCCAGCAATCCTCATAACTGGCAGTGTGCAAAGTGATACCTAAACCCTCAGCCAGCTCAGAGTATGCCTCAAAACTCTAGTCATGGTAGCTATCAGCAGTCCAGTGCACCTTCTGCAGGAAGGAATTTTGGCAAGAACACCGGATGTTACTCTTGTGGCCAAGATGGGCACATTGTAGTTAATTTCCCTCAAAAATATACCCCAACAACTAGCTATAGGCAAGCCTCTTTAGAACCAACAGTAGGTAATGTAGGCCAAAATCACTAAGTATTTTCCACCATAGACCATGGACAAACCAATCATCATGAAATAGTCATCAAAACCCTAGGTTTGTTAAGGGGTATCTCTACCACCATACTATTTGATTCAGGAGCAATAGATTATTTCATTTCACCTTCTTTAGTAGAGCAATGTGGGCTAAAGGCAGTAAGGCAAGAGGATAGGTGGTAGGTTGAGCTAGCCTCTAGGAAAAGAATAACCTCTGACTCTTGTGTCCATAGTTGCAAGTTAGAACTTGGACCTTTTTCCACCTTAGTAGATCTCCGAGTAATTCCTCTAGGCTTGTATGGAGTAGTTTTGGGTATGGATTGGTTGGATGCTCACAAAGCCACTTTTGATTGTAGAAACAAAATCATTTAGTGTTTAGATGACTTAGGAGAACCTAAGAAGATTGTTGGGGTGCAATGACCCATCTCTCCCCACATGATTTTCATGATGCAGCTCAAGAGGTGCATCCGCAAAGGGTGCCAATTATTTACAGTCTCAATAGAGGACTTGGACCAAGGAGAAACTAGGGAGGTATCACTAGATCATCCCCTATTGCAAGAGTACTTAGATGTTTTTCCCAAAGAAATTCCAGGAATGCCACCCAAAAGGGACATAGACTTCTAAATCAAGTTGGCTCCAAGAGTAGAACCAATCTCCAAAGCTTTGTACCGTATGACCACATAGGAACTTGAGGAACTCAAGCTTCAACTGGAAGGGCTCTTAGAAAAAGGATTTATCAGACCTAGTGTATCACCATGGGGTGCACCAGTAATATTTGTAAAGAAGAAAGATGGCTCTCTTCGATTGTGCATTGACTATTTCCAACTCAACAAAGTCACGATCAAGAATTAGTATCCTTTACCCCGCATTAAGGATCTATTTGATCAAATGAAATGGGCAAAAATATTTTCAAAAATTGACCTCAAGTCAGGATATCATCAACTTAGAATTTAGGAAGCCGATATTCATCGAATAGCTTTCCACACCAGATATGGTCACTATCGGTTCACTGTGGTACCATTTGGGTTAACAAATGCTCCTTCTGTATTCATGAGCTTAATGAATCAAGTTTTCAGAACCTACTTGGATAAATTTGTGATAGTATTCATAGATGATATCTTAGTGTTCTCTAAAACTCTTGAAGAACATGAGGTACATCTTCACCAAGTATTGTAGTACCTTAGGGAAAATCAACTTTATGCCAATGCAGAAAAGTGTGAATTCTTTCAGACAGATGTTAATTATCTTGGACATGTCATACTAGGGAAGGGCATTGTTGTTGATCTAGCCAAGATTCAAGCCATAGTAGAGTGGCCAACTCTGACTAACGTCCCCGAAGTTTGTAGCTTTATGGGACTAGATGGATATTACAGAAGATTTGTCAGAGAGTTCTCTTGGATTGCACATCCCATTACTTCCTTGCAAAGGAAAGGTAAGAAGTTTGTTTGGTCAGAGAAATGTGAGGCCGCTTTCCAATGTTTGAAGGAAAGATTAACTAGTGCTCCAATCTTGGTGGTTCCCGAACCATCACGAAACTTTGTAGTTTTCATAGATGCCTCACTAGAAGGGATTGGGGTGGTTCTTATGCAAGAAGGACAAGTTGTGGCTTATGAGTCAAGAAAGCTTAAATATCATGAGCTCAACTACCCCACCCATGATCAAGAACTTGTAGCAGTAGTTCACGCCTTAGTAAAGTGGAGACACTTTCTGTTGGGTCACAAGTTTGAACTCCAAACAAATCATCGGAGCCTTCAGTACATCTTCTCTCAACCCAACCTTAATGCTAGACAATGTAGGTGGATGGGATTTTTATGTGAATATGATTTTGAGGTTAAATACATCTAGGGGAAGACAAATGTGGTAGCAGATGCTTTGAGCAGGCGCAGACATGTTTTATCAGCACTATCCCTTAACACATATTTGGAGGAAAGAATCGGGGAAGCTCTCACTTCTGACTCTTGGTTTCAGGAGGTTAAGACAAAAATAGAGTTAGGAAGACCCTTGGAAGGTTGCTTCTCAGGATATTCCTTAGACACCCTTGGGTTGTTGTGATAGAAAAATAGAATCTATTTGCCCATGGAAGGAGATCTTCATATGCTTATCCTTTCAGAAAGCCACAAGGATCCCTATTCGGCACATCCTGGGGTGAAGAAAATGTATGCTGACCTATGCCAGTTGCACTATTGGTCAGGAATGAAGAGAGATATAGCAGACTATGTGGCTAGATGTTTGGAATTCTAGAGAGTGAAAGAAGAGCATCAACACCCTGCTAGTCTATTGCAACCTCACCTAGTGCCAGGATGGAAATGGGACATTATTTCCATGGATTTTATTGTAGGACTTCTAGTTACTCCTAGGAGACATGACACTATCATGGTAACATTTGATAGACTCACCAAGGTAGCTCATTTTTCTCCCATGCAGTCCTCCTACTCAGTAGCTTCTATAGCCAGAGTATTCATGAAGGACATTGTGACTCCATGGTATTCCTAGGAAAATCATATCTGATCATGATCCACTATTCACATCGGCTCTTTGGACTTCAATTCAGTACACTTTAGGGACTCAACTCAACTTCAATTCATCCTATCATCCCGGGACAGATGGGAAGACGGAGCGAGTCAATCAGGTTCTTGAGGACATGCTCAGGATGTATGTTATGGACAGACAAACCCACTAGGAAGAGTATCTATATTTGGTGGAGTTTTCCTATAATAATGGGTATCACAGTTCCATAGGTATGTCCCCTTTTCAGGATTTGTATGGCCGTCCATGCCGCACTCCCTTATGTTGGGACCGATTGTAGGACAGGGTACTTCTAGGGCTTGAGATGCTATAGGATATGGAATAGCAGGTCAAGCACATTAGAGAGCACATTTTGACATCTCAGGATAGGTAGAAGAAGTATGTCGATGCTCACAGGACTGATGTACACTTCACTCTTCATGATAGTCTTTTTGAGGGTGCATCCATGAAAGAGTCCAAACCATTACAGAAAAGGCTCAAAGTTGGCACCTCGATTTGTTGGCCCTTTTGAAGTCCTAGAGAGGATAGGACCAGTAGCTTATCGGCTTGCCTTGCAGCCCAGCCTTGCTCGTATTCATGATGTATTTCATGTTTCAGTACTTAGAAAATATATTCCTGATGTGACTCACATTTTGGATTGGAATGCATTATAGGTAGCGGACGGGCAGTTGGCTTTAGAGCCGG
Organism: Thuja plicata; assembly: GCA_018584345.1. Lineage (NCBI taxonomy): Eukaryota > Viridiplantae > Streptophyta > Pinopsida > Cupressales > Cupressaceae > Thuja > Thuja plicata. The sequence goes on along the minus strand of MU227534.1, from coordinate 1,552,624 downwards.
TACCCATTTTGCAGCAGCAGACATTGACCCTCAGATGTTGAACCATAGACCAGGTAAGGGTCCAATGGGACCCCAATGATGATTCTTCCACCACATGGGAAGATGTTGATAGACTTAGAGATTCTTATCCATATTTATTTGTAGGCTTCCAGGAGTAAGCCTAACTCTAGGGGGGGAGGATGTAATACCCTCTCCTATGGTGATACTTGGACTTTTGACTTGGACATTTTATTATGATGGTTAGAACTATACATTTATATTTATATTTTGTGGATGATGATATGATTGATATGCTCATTTATGGTTATCATTTAATGTTTATGAGATTAGAAAACCATCTATTTTTATATGTTTTATGGATCTAACCAAAGGATTCGAATCTAACCATTATCATGATGTTTTATGTTTCATGGATATGTGTCTGATGTGTTTTCATGGCTTAGGATGAAGTCGTAGTTACTCACTTAGTTGAGGTCCACACGATGTATCGATCCTGGTCACCTGTTTGCATATATCTAATTTGTATGAATATCCATATCTATATATATGTATCTCTTCTTGGTGATGCAGGATTGCAAGTACCGGGTATCATCTCCACGTGGCTTCACAGGTCTGAGCGATCCCTCAAAATCCTTGATCATTGTTGTTGTTATGGAGATATCACCAAGTTCCACAGGAAGAAACTCCGCCTCTGATCCTTCTATCCTTAGGTGGGGAGTTCCCGAGCCAGTCCCTTGTGTGGATGTATTATGTGATCTCTTAGTTTGTTGGATTTGTGGATCTTGTAGCTAGTTCTTGTCTTCTTGGTATGCTC
>MU227534.1:1520176-1537688 GCA_018584345.1 Thuja plicata | reverse complement strand
TAATGTTTTTAAAACCAACTACATTATTTGGAGCCGTTGCTTCCCATAAAGCAACTCCTCCAACTATATGGCTGGATTTTAATATTTGGAGTATGTGAGGAGTTGGGGTTTTATGAGGGAGAAAATTGGATAATCATTTTGGAGAAGAAAATTTCCAAAGTATAAAATAGTTGGAGTTAGGATTTACTTGGTAGGAAGGAGGAGTTTTATCTCAGGAGAAACTTAGAAATACAACCTGGAGGGAGAGCAGACATCAGGAATTTGGAAGGAGGGGTTGGTTCATATGGAAAATAGAGGTTGCTCAACTTTGGAAAGGTTTCTCCGCAGGACCCTAGGTAGGATCTGTAACTATAGAAAAATAATCCTTTCGTATTTTGGTATATATATATATATATATATATATATATATATATATATATATATATATATTTGTGTGTGTGTGTGTGTGTGTGTGTGTGTGTGTGTGTGTGTGTGTGTGTCTGTTTAATAATGTTTGATATTCATTTCCTAAAAGTTTATGTGGTGATAATTTTTCTAAAAGATGGGGAATAATGTGTTGATTTATTTAGGAAGAATTATGTTATATAATGATATAATTTCCTTTTAATCTCTCTGGGAAGGTTATGTTTTCTTTGCGGATGTATAGGATACTTTATTTTGTGTATTTAGGTTTCAGGGAAGATTAGGGAGTTTAGGTATGTATTTTTTTTGGATGTTTCATGAAATTCTGCAAATGATTATTTTTACCCTATGTTATGCAGATTTTGGAAATGTTTTCTCAATTATTTTTGTTCTATTATTTTGGTCTGCATCTTCCAGTTTGATCTTGTTGTTTGTCTACTTCCTTTTTCCCATTTGAATGTTCAATATATTTCATATGGTAGAACAATAAGTTGTTCTTAGTATGTATTTTATATGAAATCCTCGTTATCTTCCTCATATTTCTCACGGTTAAGGATTAGGACTCATCTTGAGGGTTTGAGTAAACATAAGAGTTTCTTTAACATATGAATCAGAACATTTGAGATGTTTTCTTTGTTTTGGTATGTTTTTGGGGTAGGGAACTAGATACCCTAGGTGAGTGGCTCACCATAGGTGCTAGAACCCAAAGTGATTTCCAGGGAATCCTATGGGTGAGTTTGTAAAAAAGTGATAACATAAAAATTAAATTGGGAGGGGGGTTTCAAAAGATAATGAAAGATATATGTTTAATGGCTAAATCCACATAGACCTGTTGGAGTACTAGTAGCATGGGTAACTGCCAGGGTGGATCCTGAGAATTTGAGAGGGGACCAGTGTTACATGGTTTCCAGGGAGGACCCTAATGCATAGGCTGTGTGATGACACTCACCTAGGTAGTATTCTAGGACCTAAACCTTTGGTGCATAGTCTGGTAGTGCTTTGTTGTTTATGCCTTTTATCTTTTGGTATTTGATTACATGGTTCTTTTCCTTTAGATTTCCTTAGGCCTTGAGAGTACTTTGGTTCTATCTCCTAGCATGGGGGGTGGAACTTCACAAGTTTCGCATGGTTGGGTGGAAAATATCTTCGAGGTACTGTTCGTGGTTCATGTCTTGGCTTGGATTCAGATTTATTTAGTGATGAAGATTTCCTTTAAAGGTTTCTTGTACTACTATTCATTGTAAACAAACATGTAGAGATCTGTTGTAAGCCCTTGGGAAATTTAATGTATTTGTATTGAATATTAAAGGAAAAGCAATGTAATTTGGGAAGGGTAGATTTAGGAACATCAAAGGGAATGTTTATTTGGAAAGCATAAATTTGTAATAAAGAAACGTGATTATGTATTTTATATCCTATCTCTCTTGAAATGAAAACTGGGAGTAAGAGTTATTTATGATTCGGTAATACAAATGAATTATGTGTACGCAAGGTTAATTGGAAATGAAATTAAAGAAAAGGGTAAATTATGTTTAGAAGTACAATGTATTTATTTATGTCTCCTTTAAAAAAAAATCTAAATACAATGCAAATCAGGAAAGGAAATGAATTCGTTAAGGTAATTTATAGAATCAGTATTTTTTTAATATTCATGGAAATCATTTAAGGGGAACCTTTAAGGACATGTTAATTTTTATAATTTATAAAATAGTCTTAGTAATGTTTAAAAAAAAATCTAGTTGTTATCTTTGTACTTTAGACTTGATCCTTATGGGTTCCCTGGCGGGGACATTACATTTGGTATCAGAGCCCTAGGTTGATGCACTGGGAGCTCTGGGGTCTATTTACATTTAAATTAGTATTTCCTTCTTAAATATAGGTCAGTTGGCTTCCCTTGACTTATGTTGTATCAATATTTGATCAAAAACAAGATGGATGATGAATCAAAGGAGGCCAGCAGAAATTTTTTGGAGATGGTAGCCAGGGATACTGCTCACATGAGGGACTTACTCAAAATTAAGATACCCTAATTTTATTGTAATGAAGGAGGACCCTCAGCTAAAACCTGGTTGTTTCATCTTGAAAGAAATTTCTCCATGCACCCCTTCACTAGTAATGTGAAAGCTAGATGTGCCATGATGAACTTGAGGAAATTTGCATCCACTTTGTGGAACAATGAGGAGGAAAAACTTTAGGTCAGCATTGACACCATTTCCTGGGAATTATTCTTAGATAGTTTCAAAGATTGGTACATGTCTGACCAATGGAGGTAGGGTAGGGAAGAAGAGATCCACCATCTTAAGAAAGAAAACATGATTGTGGAAGAATATGAGCTAAAATTCTATGAACTTAAGCCTTTCTCCGGTTATAAAGATGATGGTCCTATTTTTGTTCAACATTTCATAAGAGGATTAAATGATCACTTATCAGGGGAGGTGGTAGTCCTTGAACCTAAAAATATTTGGGAGGCTATTAACAAGGCTTTCTTAGTAGAGAGGAAAGTAAGGTTGGGACAAGGTGGTTATTCTGGCAGTCAAGAAGTTAACATTGGGGCAAGTTCTAAAGGGAACTATGATCAAGGGACTCCTAGCTCCAAAAACCAACAAGAATCCTTTAAAGGGGGACAAAACTCCTAGAAAAAGATATTTCACAACAATAACCAAGGGAATGGAAGGTTTTAGCGACAAAAAAATTGTAATTATAATCGAAACTAGCAAAGGCTCACTCCTCAACCATCCCAGAACTCTCAAAATTTTAATAGGGGGGCTACCAATAGTCAAGCGCACCTCCTGCAAAGAATTTTGTAACGAACACTAGGTGTTTCTCCTATGGGAAACATGGACACATTACATCTTATTGTCCTTAGCACACCAACTTCACCAATAATCAGAAACATGCAGCTTTAGAACCAATAGTTGGAGATGTTGGTCGGTCTCATAGAGTTTTTGTTGCATTTGAGCATAGGCAAGGTGACCACTAGAGAATGGTCATTGAGACTACAGGTTCATTAAAGGGAAAATCTATCTCTATCTTATTTGATTCTAGAGAAACTTATTCCTTTATATATCCATCATTAGTAGAGAAATGTGGGCTAGCGGTTGAAGGGAAGAGAGTTTAGTGGCTGATAGAACTAGCTTCTGGGGCTAAGATGACCACCAACTTGTGTGTCCAAAATTGTGTCTTGGGTTTAGGAGCCTTCTAAAAAAAGTTGGATCTTCATGTGATTCCCCTTGGATCTTATGAAATTGTGTTAAGAATGGATTGGTTAGATGAGCATGAGGCAAAATTAGATTGTAGAAATAAGACCATTCACTGATTAGATGATTTGGGGAAGCCTAAAACCCTAGTTGGGATCCAGCCCCCAATATCGCTTTAGATGATATCGACAATGAAATTAAAGAGATGCACGAGGAAAGGATGTCAACTCCTTATAGTCTCAGTAAATGATCTTGTGGAAGGACAAAGTAAGGAAATTACACTAGATCACCCTGTACTTCAAGAGTTTGTTGATTTCTATCCAACCAAAATTCTGGGGATGCCTCCCAAAAGGGACATACATTTCCACATAGAATTGGTGCCAGGTACAGAACCAATCTCCAAGGCTCCATCTCGCATGACAACTATGGAGTTAAGTGAATTAAAGATGCAGTTAGAAGAACTTTTGAAAAAGGGTTTTATCAGACCAAGTGTGTCATAGTGGGGAGCTCCAGTAATTTTTGTGAAAAAGAAGGATGGATCTCTTAGGTTATGTATTGACTATCGTTAGCTCAATAAGGTAACAATTAAGAATAGGTATCCTCTACTGAGAATTGATGATTTGTTTGATCAGATGAAAGGGGAAAAAGTATTTTCTAAAATTGATCTTAAGTCGGGCTATCATCAGTTAAGGATTTAAGAAGCTGACATTCATTGAATATCTTTCTGTACTCAGTATGGTCATTATGAATTTATCGTCGTACCTTTTGGTCTCAAAAATGCACCCTTAGTATTTATGAGCCTTATGAATGGGGTATTTAGGACTTACTTGGATAAGTTTGTGATAATATTTTTGGATGATATTCTGGTATACTCTAGATCATTAGAAGAGCATGAGAAACATCTTCGGCAAGTGTTACAATGCCTTCAAGAAAATCAGTTGTATGCCAACCTGGAGAAGTGTGAGTTTTTCCAAACAAAATTTAAGTATCTTGGCCATGTTATCTCAGGGGAAGGCATAACAGTGGATCGTACAAAGATTCAAGCCATAGTAGAATGGCCAACACCTACCAATGTTTCAAAAGTTCACATTTTCATGGGGTTAACTGGTTATTATAGGCACTTCATCAAGGGATTCTCTAGATTAGAAAATCCCATCACCTCCTTGAAAAGGAAAGGAAAGAAGTTCATTTGGACTGAGAGATGCGCAGAAGCTTTTCAAAGCTTAAAAGAAAGGTTAACCAGTGCACCGATTTTGGCTGTACATGATCCCTCAGAAAAATTTCTAGTTTGCATAGATGCCTCCTTTGAAGGCATAGGAGCAATACTTATGCAAGATGGAAGGGTTATTGCTTATGAATCAAGAAAACTTAAAGATCATGATCTTAACTACCCTACACATGATTTGGAATTAGTAGCAGTAGTTCATGCCTTGAATCATTTGAGGCACTTCTTGTTAGGGAATCAGTTTGAATTGCACATAGACTATCAAAGCCTTCAGTACATTTTTACATAGCTAAACCTTAATACCAGACAGCGTAGGTGGATGGAATTTTTATGTGAATATGACTTTGAGGTCAGATATATTCAGGGAAAAGAGAATATGGTAGCAGATGCTTTAAGTAGAAGAAGGTATGAACTATCATCACTTTCTCTTGCTACCAATTTAAGTGGTCAGATTTTGCAGACACTCCCCTTAGATGCTTGGTATCAAGAAGTTAGAGAAGAAATAGAATCAGGAAGGGCCTTAGAATGAAGATTCACAGGTTATTTTGTAGATCAGATGGGATATTAAGACAACAAGGCCAAATTTATGTACCACTTTCAGGCGACCCTCGAAAGTTCATCATGACCAAAGCTCATCATGCTCCCTACTCAGCTCATCGAGGGGTTAAGAAAATGCACACTGACCTTCAACATATATATTTTTGGTTAGGTATGAGGAGAGATATAGTAGATTTTGTGGCTAGGTTCTTGGAATGTCAAAGGTTCAAGGCTGAGCATCATCATCTGACAAGTTTCCTACAACCACACTTAATTCCCGAATGGAAATGGGATATGATATCTATGGATTTTATTGTGGGACTACCCATCACTTATCAGAGACATGACACTATCTTGGTCATAGTTGACAAGCTTACCAAAGTAGCACATTTTTCTCCCATGGAGTCAACCTATACTGCCTCCTCAGTAATGAGGGTTTTCATGAAGGATATAGTCAAGTTGCATGGTGTTCCTAGGAAGGTTATCTCAGATAGAGATCTTGTATCCAGTTCAGAGTTTTGGACATCATTACAACGTACCTTAGGGACTCAGCTAAAATTTAGTTTGGCATATCATCCAGAAACTGATGGCCAAATTGAGTGAGTAAATTAGGTACAAGAGGATATGCTTAGAATGTATGTAATGGATAGGCAATCCCACTAGGAGGACTATTTGTATCTAGTGGAGTTTGAATATAAAAATAGTTATCACAGTTCTATTGGAATGTCACCTTACAAGGCTCTTTATGGTCTTCCTTGTCATACACCTATAAGTTGGGATCACTTAGAGGATAGGGTAATCCTTGGACCAGAAATGTTACAAGATATGGAACAACATGTGCAGAGAATTAGGGAGCACCTTGTGACAACTCAGGATAGGTAGAAAAATTTTACAGATGCTCACAGAATTAACAAACAATTTTCTGTAGGAGACAAAGTGTTTTTGAGAGTCCGCCCACAAAAGAGCCCTATCTATTATGGAAAAGGTTCTAAGTTGGAACCTAGGTTTGTGGGTCCATTTGAGATCCTAGAGAGGATAGGACTTGTTGCCTACCGACTTTCCCTACTGTTTAGCTTTGCACATATTCATGATGTGTTTCATGTTTCTATCCTTAGAGAGTATATTCTTGATGTGACTCATGTATTGGATTGGAACACTTTATAGGTAGAGGACAGGCAGCTGGCTTTGGAGCTGGTACGTATTCTCTAGTAGTGGAATTTGACTCTCAGGGGTCACAACATAGAGCAGGTAAGGGTCCTATGAGATCCTAATGTTGAGGTTTCAGCTACATGGGAGGATGCTAGCAAGCTTAGATCTACATTACCATATTTATTTTTAGGCTTTCAGGAGCAAGCCTAATCCTAGGGGGTGAGGATGTAATTCCCACCCTAGTATCTTGGTATTTTTCATAGACATGATTTCTATATTGAGCATTATTGACTCTATGTTTTGTTTATTTTTAGTTCATAAGACATTATGCGTTTATGTTTGGATAATTACAATATTTTATGGAAGATAGAAAATGATTTAAATTTTTTTATCAGGACATGTTATTTCATATATTTGATTGTATTTCTTATAAAGATGATTCAATTCATGATTTACATTATGGAGTAATGATTATTTTTGGAGCTAACCACACTAATCCAATTATGTCTTGATATTGATGCTATCTGATGTGTTTATAGGATGAAAAGAGGTAGTCATAGTCACTTGCATAGGAGATCCACATGATGTCGCACTCTCCCTCCTTGTTTCACTTGACTTTGTGATGCAGGATGTAGGTACCATGCATCTACTTTACCTCACTACACAGGTCTAAGCGTGCCTTAAAAAATCCTCAAACGTTGTTGTGTGGAGATATTTCCAAAAGAACTCTCAAGGGAATCTTGTTGACTTAGGTTCCTGTTTAGGAAGTCACCTCAGTTGGGGGAGTTAAGTAGTTTTATGATTTTGTGATTTGGTGATTTATGCTTTAGTGTATGTTTTCCTTGTCTAATTATTTGTATGTATATATTAAGGATTGATGCTTCTTTATCTTTTGAAATATGAATTTGATGCTTTATTTGTGCAATATATATGTGTATGTATATATGGGTGCACACACACACACACACACATATATATATAGAAAGGTGTTTTTTTCATATCTTTATGCTTGTAAAAATAATGATGTAATTGCAAAATAAAATATGATAGAGTAATAATAATTCAACAAGTAAAACTAAGCTTACCTAGGAGTTTTGAACTTAAGACCTCCTAGTAGTTAGGCTAGTTAGTTTCCATTGGGGTATGTGAATTCCTTGAGGATTATTTTCACCTTTGTTCTTTTATGGTCTTGGTGAGTTAAATAAGTAGACAAATATAAATAAAACCTTTAGTTATGCTTTCAGGAATTTTTTTAATGTTTTTAAAACCAACTATATTAGTTGGAGCCGTTGCTTCTAGTAAAGAAACTTCTCCAACTATATGGCTGGATTTTAATATTTGGAGTATGTGAGGAGTTGGGGTTTTATGAGGGAGAAAATTGGATAATCATTTTGGAGAAGAAAATTTCAGAAGTATGAAATAGTTGGAGTTAGGATTTATCTGGTAGGAAGGAGGAGTTTTATCTCAGGAGAAACTTAGAAATAAAACTTGGAAGGAGAGCAGACATTAGGAATTTGGAAGGAGAAACTGGTTCATATGGGAAATAGAGGTTTCTCAACTTTGGAAAGGTTTCTCCGTAGGACCCTAGGTAGGATCTGTAACCATAGAAAAATGCTCCTTTCATGTTTTGGTGTGTGTGTGTGTGTGTGTGTGTGTTTAATAATGTTCGATATTCATTTCCTGAAAGTTTATGTGGTGAGAATTTTTCTGAAAGATGGGGAATAATGTATTGATTTATTAAGGAAGAATAATGTTATATAATGGTATAATTTCCTTTTAATCTCTCTACGAAGGTTATGTTTTCTTTGCAGATGTATACGATGCTTTATTTTGTGTATTTAGGTTTCAGGGAAGATTAGGAAGTTTAGGTATGTTTTTTTTTTGGATGTTTCACGAAGTTCTGCAAATGGTTATTTTTACCCTATGTTATATAGATTTTTGAAATTTTTTCTCAATTGTTTTTATTCTATTATTTTTCTCTCCATCTTCTAGTTTGATCATTTTGACTATCTAATTCCTTTTTCCCATTTGAATGTTTAATATACTGCATATGGTAGAACAATAAGTTGTTCTTAGTATGTATTGTATATGAAATCCTTGTTATCTTCCTCATATTTTCACGGTTAAGAATTAGGACTCATCTTGAGGGTCTGAGTAAGCAGGAGGGTTTCTTTAACATATGAATCAGAGCATTTGAGATGTTTTCTTTGTTTTGGTATGTTTTTGGGGTAGGTAACTAGATACCCTAGGTGAGTGGCTCACCATAGGTGCTAGATCCCAAAGTGGTTTCCAGGGAATCCTATGGGTGAGTTTGTAAACAAGTGATAACATAAAAATTAAATTGGTATTTGATTACATGGTTCTTTTTCTTTAGATTTCCTTAGGCCTTGAGAGTACTTTGGTTCTATCTCCTAGCACGGGGGGGGTGGAACTTCACAAGTTTCACATGGTTGGGTGGCAAATCTCTTCAAGGTACTATTCGTGGTTTGTGTCTTGGATTTGATTCAGATTTATTCAGTGATGAAGATTTCCTTTAAAGGTTTCTTGTACTACTATCCATTGTAAACAAAGATTTAGAGATCTGTTGTAAGCCCTTGGGAAATTTGATGTATTTGTATTGAATATTAAAGGAAAATCAATGTAATTTGGGAAGGGTAGATTTAGGAACATCAAAGGGAATGTTTATTTGGAAATCAGAAAGTTGTAATAAAGAAATGTGATTATGTATTTTATATCCTATCTCTCTTGAAATGAAAAATGGAAGAAAGACTTATTTATGATTCTGTAATACAAATGAATTATGTGTAGGCAAGGTTAATTGGAAATGAAATTAAAGAAAAGGGTAAATTATGTTTAGAAGTACAATGTATTTATTTCTGTCTCCTTTCAAAAAGATCTAAATACAATGCAAATTATGAAAGGAAATGAATTCGTTAAGGTAATTTATAGAATCAGTATTTTTTTATATTCATGGAAATCATTTAAGGGGAACCATTAAGGACATGTTCATTTTTATAATTTCTAAAATAGTCTTAGTAACGTTTAAAAAAATTCTAGTTGTTATCATTTTACTTTAGAGGAATAGATCAATAGATCATTTGTTGGTTGTGCCAGAACAGTGATGATTGAAAAAGGAATCACACAAACATTCTGGATTACTAAAAGGAGGAATAGATCAATTGTTGACTGTGCCAGAATAGTGATGATTGAAAAAGGAATCACACAAACATTCTGGAGAGAAGTTGTAAGTACTATTGTCTATACAGTAAATGAAGTTCAATTTAAAAAGACACAAATAAGACACCTTATGAGCTATGGTATGGATACACACCAAATGTGAGTTACTTTAGAATTTTTTGAAGTCAATGTTATATATTGAAATATGATAGAAATGGGAAACTTGACTCTAAAAGTGATAAAGGAATATTTCTAGGATATTCTACTAAAAGAAAAGCTTATAAATGTCTGAACAAATCTTCTAACAAAATAATTGAAAGTGTAAATGTTAAAGTGGATGAATTTTCCAATAAAAATGATGAGGAAAGTAGAAAGGAACCTGAAAATTACAATAGATTTGTCTACATTGAATAACCTGACACCTTCCCCGAGTGACATAACAATGCAACCGAGCAACAGGCTGCACACACTGAGAATCAGGAAAATGCTCACAATGTTGAACCGAGTGACAATAAAGATCATGATGAAGATCAAAATGAAGAACATAGATCTAAACTTGTACTTTATAAATATGTCAGAAGGCACCATCCATAGGACCAAATCATTGGAGATAAAAGAACAATAATGAGAATAAGAAGTAAGTATCTTAACACTAGAATTTTGATTTGTGATTTTGAACCTAAATCTGTTAATGTTGCACTTGATAATCAAGCGGAATGGATTAGTGCAATGAATGAAGAGATTGAAAAAATTGACAAGAATAAAACATGGACATTACTACCTAGACTGAGTGACAAAAATGCCATTGGCACCAAATGGATTTTTAGAAACAAACTGAATGAGAATGGAGAATTCACAAGGAACAAAGAAATACTCGTATGAAAAGGTTATGCACAAGAAGAAGGTATTAATTATGGAGAAACCCTTTCACCCATTGCTAGACTAGAAGGAGTAAGAATTCTACTTGCTTATGCTTCTTTTAAAGGATTCAAAGTATACCAAATGGATGTCAAATCTGCATTTCTGAATGGAATACTAGAAGAGGAGGTATACATTGAACAATCTGAAGGGCTTGTTGATCCTAACAAGAGAAACATGGTTTGTAAACTACATAAAGCCTTTTATGGATTGAAACAAGGACCACGAGCATGGTATGAAAGAATTCACTCTTATCTTATTAGTATTGGATTTATTACAATAAGTGATAATAGTAATCTGTATTTGAAAGGAGATTCTGATGATAAGACTTTGACTGATAAGATATTTGTTGATGATATCATATTTGGAGGTAATGATATGCTATGCAAGACATTTGCTAATGAAATGAGAAAAGAATTTGAAATTTCAATGTTTGGAGAGATCAAATTTTATTGGCCTATAGATTCTACAATAGGATGAAGGAATCTACATCACAAAATCCAAATACATCAAAGAAGTTCTAAAAATATTCAAGATGGAGGACTCAGAACTAGTTGAAACACCTATGGAAACCAGATGCAAATTGACAAAGGAAGACAAGACAATCGAGGTAAATAAGACCTTATACTGATCTATGATTGGTAAAATAATGTATGTTGTACATACTAGACCTGATATAGCACATGTAGTTGGTATAGTTGCAAGATTCTATGCTAATCCTAAGGAATCACACATGGCTGTTGTTAAAAGATTTTTGAGATATCTGAAGAGTACTAAAGTCTATGGTTTGTGGTACAATAAAGAAGGAAAATTTGAGCTACAAGTTTATACTGATGCTGATTGGGCTGGAAACATAGATGATAGAAAGACCGCAATAGGGATAACATTCTTTATGGGTGACAGACTTGTCAGATGGATAATAATAATGCAAGGATGCATATCTCAATCAACTATAGAAGAAGAGTATGTAGTTGTTGTTGCAAATTGCTCCAACATTGCATGGATCAAGAAATTGTTGAAAGGTATGAATGAAGAAACTCTTGACCTAGTTATTATCTATTGTGATAAAACTAGTTCTATAAACATCTCAAAGAACCATGTGATGCATGCTAAGACAAAGGACAGCTATTAATTATCACTACTTGAGAGAACAAGTACAAGAAAAATAGGTGATACTAGAATATGTACAATCCAAAGAACAAATAGCAGACGTCTTCACACAACCACTACAAAAAGATACATTTGAGTAACTGAGGAATATATTAGGGGTTCGACCCTTGTCTACTAGTCACTAAGCTAACTTGGAGGCTGCATCAGCCTACACATTATCATAATATTATTCATGTTGATGCAAGCTGAGATATTGAATGCAATGACATATCAGTCCACTATGGGTAGAGAAAGCTTCAAAGGGAGATAAAAGATTGTTGGCTACTACAAAGCTGTATATATATGAATATTTTTGGCATTGATGTCAAAGGGAGAGAAATATCTAATGAAATATTCATCAAGAAGAAGAACATCTAAAGAGAGAGATATTTAATGAAGTAACCATCCATCAAAGGGAGATAATTGGAAAGAGTTAACACTTCATATCTATCCAGAAAAGTGAGAAAAGATTCTACAAGAAAGGAAGAGACATAATCAGAAGACAAAATTGCCGCACCTATCCATTGAAGGGAATGAAGAAAGGGAGAGCACACAAGAGAATCAAATCTAAGCTAGAAGAGCTTACCAAAACTTAGATATTTGAATTAGTTATAGAACAATAAGTTTGGTATATTGTGGAATGTGTTACACTGCATATTTCATAGTATGTTTCCATCAATGCCAAAGGGAGAGATTGATTAACTATAACTGATTGAATGCTTGAAGATGATAAGTTGATAATCACTGAGATACAAAAGTGAATGAAATACATTAAATTAGTTAATGTATTGTATTATCATTGATGTCAACTTGATATGGTTTGATTATTCAAACACATATTGGTCATAACCTTGAACATCTAAAGAGACAAATTTTATGTTGTCGGTAAAAAATAAAAGGTTTGTATACACCGACTGACAGTAAACACCGACGGATAGTGTACATTGACAGATATTGCACACCAAGCAATTCACAGTGTATACCAAGCACCGCAGTAATCGATCAAGTGTTACCGAGAAAGAGCTATTTACCAAGGATAATTGAATTCCATGAAAAAGATAACTAAAGTCAATGATCAAGCTAAATGGATTTGATAACCAAACAGAACTGAAGTTAAAGAACAACAAATTTACTTAGCTAGAAAGAGCTATATTTAGAGATTGATGAATTGATTACTTTATTTTCAATGATCAGTTAAACTAAAGCATGAAAGAGATTAAAAGAAAGTTTTATTCACAACTATCATGGAGAGATTTCTGGAATAAAACTAAAGCAAATCTTGTGGGAAATAATGGGAAGTGTGTACTAAGAGGGGAGGGGTGAATCAGTACCTCTAAAACTTTTATCTCTTTTATCCTTTAACCTTTATATAATCAATTGTTTATCCAACCATATGTTCTATACTATCATTGTGTAAGATATATCAATTCTTTAACTTAATCAAACTTGTAAACATTCATGAAAGTAATTGACTCATAACGCATGACATGATATCATAGAAAACCCCTGTTAGAAGGTAAAACTTGTGATGGGGATGGCACCCACAAAATATTCACTATTTGCAGATTGGAAGGGGTCGGTTAAGGCTTACAATTGATCACTTCTGATGATCTACCTTGTTAGGAGTATTATTTGGAGACCGGTTAAGATCTACTCTATTAAGAGATTTAGCAACACTGTTTAGTGTGCACTCGGTTAAGAGATTTACAATAGGATTGTTAAATCCACCTTCCTTGAAAGGATTTCTTCTATTTTCTACACTTGTTAGAATGCAGACAAAAATACTCTTTGACATGAGTGTAGGCAATCTAACTATTGCTGATTATAGATCCATTACTATTCACATGTATATATGTATCACCTATTGTGATTTATTAATACCTCTGTTCTTGGTTCTTGATAACTAGATTCATCTTTTGTTGTTCTACTTCTTGAAACTTTTAGTCTGATCCATAGATGTGCTCGTTGGATACATTCATCCTCTCATACATGCTAATTAATGATTACAACATCTATTTATAAGATATATTGACCTAATTAAGTTTCATGAATAACAAAACTAACTCTACGATCATAGGTTTACAACTTGACCTTGATCTCCTAGTCTGCATGTTTTCAATCAGTTAGACTGATTAAAACAATTGCAATAATGTTTCTTGTCCCTTAAGTAATGGTTTTAAAAACAAAACAAAATTCTATAAATAGAATACAATTATTTTATCTGACGTGGAAGTCAGATCCACTTTTCCTGGGATGTAATTGACTTTCAGTGTCTTATGCTCGATTTGCTTTGAAATCAGTTTGACTATCTTTCAGGTTGCACGATTTATGTTGTATCAGTTTGCAATGTATTTTCTCATTGGGTTCCTATGTCACTTTCCTCCTTTCGGGTTCCACTAAATACCATCTTTGGTTTGCACTTTCGGTTAACACTGCAAAATTGTGTCATCAATTTCCTCCTTGCTTAGCATTTTTGGTTTGAACTGAAAACCTGACTTTTGGTGTAGTGTAACTAATAGTTTATACAACTTGTTTTCTTATTGCATACTAATGGAAAAACTTTATGTTTATCAATCTTCCCCCTTTTACATTAGTATCAAAAATAGATATGTGCAGAATAGTATTAAAATTTATAGTATGAACACCTTGTATATATACCTTAGTCATTTCATGACACCCCCTATGCATATGTCGGTCTAGTATAGTATATGTATGTACATTATACACTTGTATTTTTATACTATTTCTTCCTTTTCACTATATGCTCCATCTTTATACATATTATTTCCTTTTCCCCTTTTATTGATTGTTGTACATATCAATTTACTTTTCCCCCTTTTTTGATAGTAAGTGAAAAGGTGTATACCTATAGCTTATCAAAAATATGAGAGTGTGAGGATTTCATTTCCTCCATCATCTTCTCCCATTTCTCATTCAGATTTTCAAGATCCATGTTCTCTATTGTAATCCATGCATGCATGTCATAGATGTTATCTGCTATAGACATCTCAGGGGTGGCAATAAGTTGCCTTGCTAAACTTAGGTGAGTCTGCAGAAGTGTGGGGTTTGGTAACAGTATGGACTAAATTTTGGTAACCTCCTCTTTGAATTGTGACTCAACTTCCCAAATTTTGTGTCTTAACTATTTGATCTCTATGATCTTCTAATAATGCAATTTTATTGCATTTCCATCAGTGGTTAGACTTTGTGCACTTGCAGTTAGCTCACATTCAATCTTTGCAATATTTTCATTGTTATCTTTAGTAAACATCTCTAAAGCGCATAGTTTTTGTATCAAGGAAACAACTTCAGTTATGATTGGATCCAATTGATCTGATAATTCTAAAATATTTACCTTAATCTCTGCCACTTCTTGGCTGATCTTTTCTGTCAATTTATGTTGAAATTTTTTCTCTGCTCTCTCCTCAATTGCCTTTTGTACATCAACATTTTGTGTTGTGATTTCTTCGATGAGGACAACAAGTTGGTCTGGAATGGGGGCACTGTGATCAACATATATGTCGGGTGCAATCTGACTCAAGATGTCCCTTGTGTTCTCTAGAACCAATGAATCTCGGTGCTTCTTTTTAATATTTTCTCACAAATCTATCCTTTTGCAGATTTATCCATACTCTTGGAGAGGTTCAAAGTCTAATGTTGTTGGGTCACATTTCGGTATTTCAATAATCTCATCTAATGTGACTTCCATCGTGTTCTTCTTTGTTTTCATCTTCTTCTTTTGTGTTTCACCTGTATGCAGAACCATAGCCAACTTTTCGATTTGGTCTGATGGTGCAGAGCACCCTAGGGTTTGCTCAAAACCCTAGCCCCAACATTTTGATAATAGTTTTGATACAAGTCTTTCAATGAGCAAGTCATGTTTTGCCTAGTCACTCAGTCGCGGAGCCAGCAGAGAGCAGCAAAAGGAATGCATCGCACACTCGCGAGCTAGTAATGAGTTAAGTCGATTAGTGAGCGAGTGCGTGACGAGGAACTAGTCACTCAGTCACAGATGGCTAGTAGGAAAAACAGTGTGCAAAAATGCGACGAGGAGCTCATCGTAAGCTCGCGAGTCAATTCCCAGTCAGAGCAAACACAGTGCGACAACGCGACGGTGAAATCAATCACTCAGTCGCGAAGACAAATAGTTAAGTCATGGTGTGTGAGTGAGCGACACGCGATGCATCGCCAGGTCATAGGTGAATTGAAAGTTAAAGAAAATGCATGGCGAGTACGCGACAGCGAGGTCATCGCTCAGTCGCAAGGAAAAGGTCAGCTCGGGGAAGCGTGTGGTGAGTGCGCGACGGGTGATCATCGCTCGGTCGCAGAAGGAAAGTCAGCTCGTCTCCAGACAGTGTGATAGTGTGACTACTGTGCAGCGCAAGGTCGCAAAGGAAGTAGCAACTTAGATGAACGTGCAGCGAGTGCGTGACTAACAGGCATCGCACACTCACAGAGCAAGGAGCAGTTAATGAAGATGCATTGTGGGTATGCAACTTGAGCTCATCGCTCAGTCGCAACGTAAAACATAGATCGGGTAAAGGCATTGCGGGTGCGCGATAAAGAGTCATCGCTCAGTCACGAGGTAAAATCCAAGTCATGTAAATGCATTGCGAGAGCGCGACGAGCAGGTCATCGCTCAGTCGCAGAGCAAAATGTAAAAGGTTATTTCAGCTCACGACTACGCGATGGAAAATAGAAACAGTCAAATGGTCAAATATGCTGACTTGTCAGAAGGAGAAGACATTGAAAAGTCATAACCGCCAAATAGAAAAGAGAATGACATGAAGGAAAAGAGACATGTACAGTGTGTCGACCATGCAGAGCAACTGAAGACAGATTGCAGACGAAGATGGAGAATAGAGAATAGCTGGAAGCCTAAGCTCGACAGGTAACCACCAGGGTTACAGAATCGAGGAGAAGCCAAAGATAAATAGAGAAGAAGAATCTATGAAAAGGGTTCAGATAGTTCAGTTCAGTTGAGATCAGTGATTGATAGTTAGTTGGTTACAAAGACAGAGTAGACTAGCCAAGCATATTGTAATCTTCTGTATTGTTAATATAAAGAAGTTTGTCTGTACTTTACGTGTTCTTTTGTTCTTAGTAGCTTTCTGTAAAGTGCTATTTTGTTTCTGTTAGATAACATGGGTGCTTCTTGACTCTGATAATCTGTTCCATGGATTATGACAGTCAAGAAGCATCCACCTTGTACATTATGTTTGTTTCTGTATTTATGCTAGATGAGAAGCTAGTCGAGTTTGCAGACAAGTCCTAGGTGAGCCTATGGTCCAGCTAGAGAGACTTGTAGATGAGATAGATAAGTAAGAAGGTGCATGACTGTAGGGAATTCAGTCATGAAGAGTAAGAGACAGTGAGGAGTAATACATTTTGGTTGGTAGGGAACCTAGGATAGAGGGAACATAATAGTCCTTCTAGTTAGGGTCTGAGAGTAGCCCTAAGAGACTCAAGGGTGAGTCTAGAGAGTCCTAAATTGAATAGGATTCCAGGTGAGATTCCTAGAAGAGAGTAGGAATTTTAGAAAGTTAGGTGACCTCCCCATCAGATTGGTATCAGAGCTTAGTTAAAGATTTGGGTGTGAAATCTGTAAATGTTTCAAAGTACTGAGGAATTAGTAGAACAATTAGCCATGGTGACAAATGTAGAATTGGCTAAAGAAGTGAATGACCAAAAGGAGAGAAATAGACTCCTTGAAGAAAATCTAGAAGTAATGAAGAAACAACTAGAGGATATTGCTGAT
>MU227534.1:1490517-1505980 GCA_018584345.1 Thuja plicata | reverse complement strand
GATCTAAAGCTTTTAACAGAGTAGACCTCTAACAGGGTAGATTACATTTTGTAATCAAACATTGTAACCTTAACAGGTACACTTTATTACTGCAGTAGTGGAGACTTTTGTGGGTGTCATCCCCACCACAGTTTTACCTATTTGGGTTTCTAGGTTACCAAGTTATTGTGTAATGTGTTATCTATTTCATGGTGTGGATGTTATTTGAGATTAAGTTAGATTCATTTATTTATGAATGTGGATCAGTTTATTTTAAGTGTTTAATTTTGAAGATTTTATTCACCCCCCCTCTCACTATCTTTCTTTCCCATTATTGTATTTCCAACAGGTATCTCCATCTTTCTATTCTCCATCGATGACATTTTTTTCATTAGTTGTGTGCGTCTTTTCATCAGTTGTGTCTTTTTTCTCTTCATTACCCTTGTCCTCGGTTATGCTTGCATCAGGCTTGGGGATCTTCTCCTTTTGTGAGATAATATTGATTGCATGAATCAATAGTGCCATTTGGCCTGATATGTGTACATGTGCAACATCAATTATAGTTTCTTGTTTGCCAGTCTAGTCCTTGGCAATTGTGACATCTTCATTTTTCTGAATCTCATCTGTAGGATCATCGGTGATGTCAATAAGTGTATTGTCCATAGTGTTGTCCATAGTAGTGTCTATCCATGTCTCATCTGCAACATCCATATTCTTGTTTCCTGTAGTGTCCATTTCCTCTTTGTCCAATTTTACATGAGTGATGGTAATTGGTTCAGTTCTCTGAGTAGCCTGATCATCCTTGGTCTCTTGATTCTCGGCAAGAGCTCTTTGTGGCTCGGGACTTGTATCCTTTTTAGGAATATCAAGTATTTTTCTCCATTCGACTTCACTCTTTCTGCCTAGGTCTAGTAGATGTCCTTTAAGAACTTGGTAGGATCTCAACTTTGGAGAGAACCATTTGGAATGAATCTTCATCATTTATTTGATCTCCTCCATTTTTTATTTGGGAGGCATGACTGATACTAGGGCTCTTTCCCTAATTTCTTTCTCAGAGTGCAAGGAAAATGTTGATCTTTTTCGATATCCTTTCTTGAAGTTCTTTGGGAATATTTTTTTCCAGTTGTATTGGGAGATATTTGAATATACACATCATCTTGATGATTGCCTCCTCAATTTTATTTTTATCCAAGGGATCCAATGTTAACCATTTCTTGATCTTCCTACTATTTACTATACCTGATTTGATAGTTGATGCACACACTTCATCAACTGTTTTAGGTATCTTATTTTTTTCCTTTTGCACAACTTCATCCTTTTCAGTGTCCTTAATGTCCTCCTTAATTCTAATGAACTTTCTTCTTTTTGTTGGCCCTCTTTTCTATGTTTCAATTTTCCTGTTATACATCCTTGCTTGATCTTTCTTCAATGGTGAAGCACTTGTGTCCTTAGCTATTTGACTTCTTTTCCTTGTAGCAGTTGTAGTTCCAGGGTTCTTTAATGGTGAAGGTAATGGTGTATCTGACTCTATAGACTCAGAGTCACTTTCCTTCTCAACTTCACCGATGCATGACTCTCCCTCAGTTTCTTCTTTCTGTTTGGTTTCTTCTTATGTAATTGACAACCTTTTCTTCAAGTTCTTGACCATTTTATCCTTCTTCTTATCTATCTTCTTTACAACCAAGCCAATTTTTATTCTTTCTTTGGCTTCTTCATAAGTGTCAAACTTGGGTTATGTTTTATCTAGTGGCTCATTTATTAATGCATCAATTGCATTGGATGCTTGATCTATGTTCACTTCATAGTCAACTGGTTCTAGCCAAGTTGTTCTTGGTACATCAGGCTTGATGTATGTGTCTACTATGAAACATATATCAGTCTTTAATTTCTCAATTAATTTCTTGGGGATCCTTACTCATTTTTGCATTCGCTCCTTGAATCCAGCAATGTATCCATCCATTGCTAACTCAAAATTATCTCCTAGTGATTTTATAAACTCACTAATCTGTATGGTGACTGGTCTTGTTGTATCCCATTTCACATTTCCTATTGATGGAAAAGATCCTTGGAAGTAGAAGAATATGCACATGATAAGTGAACCAAACCTACATGAATTTGACTTTGTATTTTTGATTGTCTTTAAGTTCTTTTCTAGCTACTTGAGTGGAAGTTCTGATAGATCCAACTAAGTTCCCTTATTGACAATCTTGTAGGCTGTATCCACTACTCCAGATGCAATGTTGTTTATCCTGCTTGCTTGAAAGAACTTGTATCCTAAGACACATGCTCCAAATTTTAGTTCATCATTTGTGATAGTGGATACCTTAAGTCCTCTTCCATCACACTTAGCTTATGTATTATTCTCAATGTCAGCCTTGGGTGGGTGCTTCAATGCATTTGCCTTATCAGTTATTGGATAATCGGTGACTGCATGAATAACATCTTATGTTATCAATTTAGGCTCATCTAGCCATACCTTATGGTTGTGGAATGTACTCAATACTAACTGAATGCACTTGGTCATAAGCTCTTTTAGGAACCATAGGGCATTTCGGAGCCCTTTCACTTTTAATGTGTTTGTGGTCATCTTTAATAGTGCCATCATCTTTGCATAGCTTCTTGAAAGCTTGTTCAATCTTCATGTTGCCAATTTATACAATTTTGTAGTATATGTATGGTCACATGTCTTTGACGAGAAAAACCCTAGCTGGTATTCATGAGAATGCTCCAGCATTTTCAGGTTGTGATGCAGCCTCTAGGAATATCTTATAATGTGGTTCTACATAGGTAGAGTTCTTGACAAGTTTGACCTTATCCTTCTTAATACTCTTCATCTTAGTGGTTCTTGATGTCATGGCCATTGTTTCTGAAATTAGGGCTTTCCGTAAATGATAAAAAAAATTCTCGGTTATGCTTGGTACTTACTTTAACCTCTGTAGCTGTAACTATTCTTCTTGGAGTAATTTGAATCAGGATGGAGTCACTTTGCAATGTTGTTGCTTCTAGCTCTGGTTTCACTTTGGTTGCTTCACTCAAATCATTAGTGAGAAATGAAACCCTTCTGTCATCTATGTATAGAATTTTCCCTAGGTTGATTCATTAATGCTCAACCACTCATTAGTTTTTGAAGATAGAGTCATCAGTTGATACACTAACTTCTCTTTCAGTTACAACTCGATGCTTCTGGGCCATCCTCTAACTTGTTACTTTCATCGATGGGTTTGATTGTATGGCGAAGACAACTTTGTCAGCTCATATGATTACCAATGGATCTTGGTTTACAGTAGGAAATTTATATTTTACATGTTAACCAACAATTAATGGTAAGTACAAACAATTCAGCTTTAAATGTATATCGATGTGTTTCGGTATGTATTAAACGATGAAATAGTTTTCACAGAATTTAACAAGTAATACCATAGTGCATCTATAATCATGCTTATTTGGCATTTTAACTATGTATGATTGGAACTGATGTACAATGTAGCTTGGTGTAATGTAGTTTCATACTTGTTCTTCTTAGGTGGGGGTGGTGATGTCACCAGATCCATTGGATAGGGTGTCACCATTTGCATTGCTCAGTCCAGCTTGATCATTACTTGTAGCTTTCCTCCACATTTTGTTTCTCATCTTGTTGATGTCTTCAATGGTGTTTCAATTGGAAAAGGTGTTGGTCTCTATCATTCGGTCTCTGTAGTCTTTTTTTGAGATGACAAACTTTATGACAGTGTAAACATGTCATTCTGGGGTTAGTCCATCCTCTAGGCTTTATTGTCCATTGTCTCATACAATTTTCAGCAATGTGACCAAATCTTCCACATGTTGTACAATTTTTCCAAGTATTGTAATCCCATACATATAGGTTACCGATTATTTTTAGTTGATAGGAAGATTCTTGACCTTTAGGCTTCCATGCTTGCTTTTTCTTCTTCCAGCATTCAAGAGTAGTGTGCCCATGCATTCTTTAAGTAGGACAGTATTTGTACATGTAGGTTTCCTTCTTTCATTGTTTCATCTCAGACTTACATTCATATGCTTTATGTCCTTTCTTGTTACATTTATAACAAATTCCTATGAATGAAGATGTAGATTTAGGAGTACCTTTCATTTTTCTCTTGCATACATTTGATGTGTGCCCTTGCTTTCCATAGTGATTGCATGTCAACTTTCTTGGTCTCAGATTTGCATAGACATTATTTGAATCAGCTTGTTTAGGTGATTCTTTTTTCTTGGTATACCCTAGTCCGATGTTGTTGTTGGATCTCCTTTTTCCATCAAGAAAATCATCCATTCTATTATTTCTATCTTCAGCTCACTTGATTATCTCATTATCTTGCTACTGAATTCTGAGTTCTTGTTTCAGATTTTCATTTTCTTCCCTTAGGTCACCAATAGCTTCTATTCTTTCAATGAGTTCAACATTCATTCTATTTTCCTCTTGACTCATAAGAATAATCTGATTTTTAATCTCATGATGATGTTCTGTAAGTCTCTGTATTTCTGACTCTTTTTCTTGTAGCTTTTTAGTAATCTTTCTTCTATCATCAATAGCTAGTGTTCTCTATTTCTCATATTGTCTAGCATTGTTCATGACATCAATCATTCTTACCATCTGTGTCTCTTGACCAATTTTTAGAGATTTCACTTGTCGAGCCAAATGTTGATTGATTTCATTTAATCTTGTGATGCTTTCTTCTGATGTATCTGATGCTTTGCTTGTAGTAGATCCTAAAGACTCAAATAGATCTGGTATCTCTTCTTCTTGGTAATCTATCTCATTACAATGAGATGCCATAATATTTCTTTCATCTAACAGCTATCTCATCTTGATTCTTGCTTCTTTATACTTCTCATAGAAGATCTAAATATCTAGCTTTTTATTC
This sequence comes from Thuja plicata, assembly GCA_018584345.1. NCBI lineage: Eukaryota > Viridiplantae > Streptophyta > Pinopsida > Cupressales > Cupressaceae > Thuja > Thuja plicata. The sequence goes on along the minus strand of MU227534.1, from coordinate 1,501,118 downwards.
TCAATAGTTTTGTCAAGTCTGTACTTCTCCATTGTATGATCTTTTCTCTTAAGTCTTTAAGATTTCCAAATATGAGCTCTATCTCTGATACCAATTGTTGGAAATAATGGGAAGTGTGTATTGAGAGGGGAGGGGTGCATTCGTACCTCTAAAACTTTAATCTATTTTATCCTTTAAACTTTATATAATCAATTATTTATCCAACCATCTATTCTATACTATCTTTGTGTAAGATATATAAATTCTTTAACTTAATCAAACATGTAAACATTCATAGAAACATTCATGAAAGTAATTGACTCATAACACATTATATGATATCGCAGAAAACCCCTGTTAGAAGGTAAAAACTATGGTGGGGATGACACCCACAAAATCTTCACTATCTGTAGATTGGAAGGGGCTGGTTAAGGCTTAAAATTTGATCACTTTTGATGGTCTACCCTATTATAAGTATTATGTGGAGACCGGTTAAGATCTACTCTATTAAGATCTTTAGCAACACTGTATAGTGTGCACTTGGTTAAGAGATTTACAATAGGATTGTTAAATCCACCTTCCTTGAAAGGATTTCTTCTATTTTCTACACTTTTTAGAATGCAAATAAAAATACTCATTGACCTAAGTGTATGCAATCTAACTATTGCTGATTACAGATCCATTACAATTCACATGTATATATGTATCACCTACTGTGATTGATTAATACCTACGTTTCTTGGTAGCCTCTATTCTTGGTTCTTGATAACTATATTCATCTTTTATTGTTCTGCTTCTTGAAACTTTTAGTCTGATCCATAGATGTGCTAGTTGGCTACATTCATCCTCTCATACATGATATTGAATGATTACTATATGAAAAATAGATGTCAACTATGATAAATGAAATACTACTATTAATAAGCTAGTAAATCTATCTAAATGCAACCCAATGAAGAATACAAATAATCAAATGAAGTAAAAGAACAAGCTTTACCTTCACCTACCCTTTGCACCTTGTCTCCATTGTTCTCCTAGCTTTGATTTCTTGATGTTTGAGCTCTCAGAATTCCAATGAAGCTCTTTAGCCAAGATATCACCGAAGTGTGGAGATTTGAGTGAATGTAATGCAAAAATGAAACTAAATGGATTATGGAATGGTGTGGAAATGCTTGAATTCTTGAATGTGATTTGCTTGAATGATTGAATATGATTTCTTGAATGCTTGATGGCTTGAAGGCTTGAATGCTTGATTACCTATCAGATCACAAAGGGGGAATGAGGCTCCTTTTATAGGTTTTTGGAGGACTTAAGCCTAGGTGGCACGATCCTAGGGTGGAGATTGAAAGGTGGAAGATATTAGGGCTAATGAAGGGGTTGAGAGAATGGGGCATGTAGTTAGAATGTGAGATGAAGAATAGGGAGGATGTTCCTCCTACATTGACATAGAGGAGAAGAAGGTGGAAGGGAAAGACACATGTCCAATGTCTCACAAAGACCATGGAGAGGAAAGAGGAAGGACTTATTCCTCATGAAGACTCTTGGTACAAGTGTCCCATGAGTTATCTTGGACTCTTTGAGGTGGCTTGAGAAGCTCCTTAGGAATAGGGATTGCTTCTTGACTTGGTGTAGGGGAAGACATGTGGTCATGAGACCAAGTCTTATGAGGCCACATAGCCCTTAAGAATAGGACATGTGTGGGTAAGGATAATGATTAATTATTAATTAATAATAATTAATTATTTTAGCCAAGGTGATGTGTTAGGTGACTAGGTTCATGAGGTGGACTATGAGACTTAGTCATATTTAGTGATTGTGTATTTAATTAAATCACTTGTAATAAGACTAATTTAGAAGACTTAGGATAAGAAGAATAGACTATAGTGAATGCATTAAACAAATTAAAATAATTTACTTAATAAATAGAAGAAATAAACATTAATAAAATAATTAATATTTAATTGATTCATCAAGTCAATATTAATTAAATAATAAATATTTAATTTATTAGTTAATCAATGAAGCCATTTTTAAGTGTATACATTTTGCCCCTCTTTGAAATAATATGCTGGTCACATTGTTTCAAAGAAAAATTTAGCTTTTTGCCCCTGCCCCAGACAATGTTGTGAAATAGATGTTATATGCCCCCTCAAGAGATTGATTTAAAAGCTTGATGAATTTTCCCTTATTATTATTATTATTATTATTATTATTATTATTTTTGGAATGTTCAATCAATCTCAAGAAAAGAATCGGAAGAAATTGGGAAAGAAATGGGGTGAAAGGGAATGATATCAGTAGGTAGGGTCCACATGGAAAGAAAAATGGGTCCACGGGATATATATAGGGTCAAAGGGTCCAGAATAAGCTCATTATGCACACTTTTCATTTGGAGATTGGAGCTTGGAGAGATAGAAGAGGAGAGCTGAGAAGATGTCATTCCCACTTGCAGACCACTGTTTCGAGAGGGTTAGACACTTCCAGAGGCCGCCGGATTCTAGAGAGCCAGTAGGTGATCTATCTAGCCTTGTTAATTTGATTCAATTTATAATGTTAGATAGGATTTTTAGCATGTTTAGGATAAATTGAACCATAGGTTTAGATTAGAAAATTTGATCTTTTTTGTCCGAAAATGGATGCGCAATTGTGGCGCATCAATGTGCAGCAACAAAGGATGTATGCAAAAAAGTTTCCCATCTATTTGGGGATCTAGCACATACATCAAATGAGATATTTGATGTTGCACACGTGTTTAGAAAATCCATGCATCGATTCAAACTACGCAAACATGAGGGGGTCATGCGCAAGCATTTGTCTGTGTTGCGCATTTATGGAAAGATTAAATTTGGATAAGTCAAATTAGGTCAAAATTTATAGCGATAAGCTAATAGGATCTAGCATTGGATTTTGATCGATTTGATGTCAAGAGAGGAAACATTGTTGCATGGTCTCTAGTAAACCTGTCTTGATTGGTAGATAATTTATAGAAATCATCTATTGATACATGTGATAAACATGTTTTCGGGTGACAGATAGATAGGATATATAGGATAGATAGATCAGCTAGATCAAAATCTGATAGTTTAATTTGTTGGTTGTTGATGATAGGAGGATATTACAGATGTCCTGACATCATGGGAGAGATATCCCATTACATAGAGTCTGAGACCAGCTCTATCATAGACCGATAGGGTATTGATCGGGGCGACCGACCTATATCATGTCATTCATACATCTGAGATTCAGGAAATTCTAGGTATGGTGATAGCACTGGTGGAGAGATGGAACTCAGAGATGAGTACATTTCATTTTCTAACAGGTGAGATGGGTGTGACTTTGGAGGATGTGTATCACATCCTTCGACTACCCATCACTGGAGAGCTAGTGCATTATGATCGGCATGATGGGTTGACAGAGTGCAGAGGAGTATTTGGCAATGAGGACATAGATGAGGCTGAGATCAGCTGGTAGGAAATGGTAGCATTGTATGAGCCTCTACCGGTTGTATTAGATAGAGCGATCAGAGGATACTTCTATCCTAATGGGAGATCACACGGTTTCACAGTTGGATGGGGGCAGACGCTATAAAGGATATGGATGAGGGGACCTATTTTTCTTGTGGAGTCTCTTTATTAGCCCATTTATATCATGATCTTCATCAGGTGGTGTACCATGGGGGTGCATCTTTATCAGCTAGGGTTACACTACTCCATGTATGGGCATGAGAGAATATTTCCATCACACAACCCATAGCTCTTAGATTTTGGGGCACTAGACAACCCTACATATTTCTTTATGCATCGATCCAGTCTCTCTGTAAGCTAGGACATTTAAATTTTTGGAGGTACATTTTTGATACTATTGATGCGGTGATATGGAGACCCTACTTGGATTGTGAGCCTTCGGAGGATGAGCATAAGATTAGATATTGTTTTGAGTCATGGTGGTTGATAGGGAGGACTTCCAATATCATAGAGAGATAGATGGTGAGCTAGGTTTTTCGACAGTTTGGCCACATTCAGGAGATGCCCCATGGCGTGACAGAGTTTGCACAGACACACTAGGAGAGGCAAGACTAGGGACCTATGGTGTCGTTTGACATTGCAAGGAAAGATTTTTTGGACATGCCATTCTAGGCATGGTTGATGAGACAGGGGGTTGTAGACCTAGGTATGATAGCTGAGTACGAGAGGTATTTGAGGGATCACCTAGTCCCTAGATTGACGGACCTCATAGAGAGGCCACCAAAGAGAGACCCAGGGGATGGAGGCCGAGGTTGGGGACAAGGCCAGGGGGGTGGAGGTGATGATGATGATGAGGGAGATGATGGTGGTGATTCTCCTGACAGAGAGAGGGGTAGAGGAGTCCCAAGATGAGAGGTGGAGGTGTATGACCATGGGGTTTGAAGCCACCTCTAGTATAGAGACTAGTAGGTGCACCGAGAGGACCACCAGTACAGGCACAAAGATAGATACCCGTATAGATACCAACACAGGTACCATTACAGGAATAGGTACAAGTACTTGTACATGCACATGCATATATATAGGCACATGCATAGCCACAGGCACATGTACAGGTACAGGATGAGGCAGAAATGATATTGGGTTAGCAGAGAGTGGTATAGGGCCCTCAGATATAGGAGGACGAGCCTATGCTTGATGCCAGAGATGATGTTCAGATGGCACAGGAGGAGATGGTAGAGATGGATGTCAGGGATCAGAATCCCTATTTACAGAGGGATGCCATAGATGAGGATGAGATAGATGTTGATGCAGTGCTAGTTAGACTAGCCATGTTACAGGTACAGGCTGATCATGTCCCCGGACTAGAGAGATGGGTGGAGATGTTAGAGGAGGAGGTCATAGAGGTCAGAAAGGAGTGGGATACCACCATAGAGCAGTTAGGGGAGGTAGAGACTTTACAGGATGAGTTGGAGTCTATAGAGTCATTGGGTCCACATGTAGAGAGCTTGCGGTTGATGATGAGGGCTGGTAGGGAGATCACCTACTAGAGAGAGGCCTACAAACAGGCGATTCCATAGTATCACTGGATAGGGAGCTTCAGAGAGAGCTCATATGGAGTTAGGACCATAGTTCATCAGAGACATGGGTCACAGGGTAGCGGAGGCACATCATCACACCCACCCAGACCACCACTAGGTTCTGGGGGTTCATCAGGTGCAGGACCTTCTACTGCAGCATGTAGACATCGACATACAGAGTATGGGATCAGTGATTCTTAGCTTTTTGATATATATGGCTTCATTGTATCTATTATTGTATACTTGATGGACACTTTATGGACACGTGGTTATTATATGGGATATCCTTGGACATTTCAGACATGCTATTTTTGTTTAATGGACTCTTGATGATGGACTTTCTATATGACATGATTCTATGATGCTTACTTCTATGATGCATTGCTTATGATGATTTATATATATGTGGATACTGACATATGTAGGATGTGATGAATGATTTTGATTATGCACTTTACTTTATGACTAGTAATAATCATGTTTTATTTCTATGTGGATGCAAAATGATTATGATTAATGTTATACGAATGCATTGTGACTAAATAAATGAATAGTGAATAATGATAATGGACTTAATGGAAGACAAAATGATAATAATGATAAGGAATGATATGTTATAATGATATGAAATGAAATGTATAATAATGGTAGTAAGGTAATGACCTATATTTTGATGAAATGACAACTTATGGTAAATACAATGAATTTAGGACATGCATACAAATATGAATGGTTATATGCAAATGAAAAACCCTAAAAACTAAAGATGTACCTAATGAAATATGATAATTGCTATTATTTTTTTATCTAGAGTGTCCTCAATTTTAAACAACTATCCGTCCAACACAAGAAGAATAGACAAAGGGAACAAGGTGACCTAAACAAGATATCCTACAAAATCTTATAAAAGGAGCACTTCTATGATCTATTTTAAATGCAATGCAAAATGATATGTAAAAATGATTATCTCCACAACTTTAGAAACATCTTAAAACTTCATAAATTTTGGAATTTGATTTTCATCATTGAGCTCATTATGTTGCAAGAAAATGCAAGCATCATGGTATAATTAAACCAAGATGACCTGAGCACTTTCTTGCATGGAGTTTAATATAGAAAACTTGACAAACATCTAGGTATAATTGAACCGAGATGACATGAGTTTTGTTTGCATAACAGACAAGGAATATCCCCCCCTCCATTAGGGAACAAATATTTGGAGCTGAGGTATGTGTGGCGCATCAACGTCAATATAATTTGTATAACAACATGATTTATAATGGTGTTCATGCTTATGGAACGGATGAAGGCTCTTATGCACAGACACCCAATTATTTGTACCTTCAACTTCATTGGAAAATATCCTACAAACAACTATCAAAGAAAATATCATGTTCCATCCCGGCTATCCTAATCAATGACATATTTGGAGTTGTTAAACTCATGTCAAAGATATCCCAGAATAGCATAGGGAAACATGATGACAAATGAAATCCAGATATGAATGCATAATCTTATAAAAAATCATCCTAACATGCCTGCCATGAATATACATTTCTTTTCCAAAAGATAGTGTTGGGTTTGTTGATCAGTTTGGTTGATAATGATGTTGTTGAAAATGTATAGATAAATAGTCATATTTTGAAAGATGTGCCATAGATTATGAATCATGATTAGAATAGCATTGTGTAAGAACCGTTGATTGTGTTTTCTTATCTGGTGAAAAATACTCCGTTCTATCCTCTAAGAGTCGTGACTATCATAGATCCACTTCCCAGACTAGGTCAAGGACATGCCCCTAGCTAGGTGATGGACTAACTTATTATGGGTGAAGAAAGACACACTGGACTAAGGTGAAGACCAAGATAGTAGACCAAGCTATGATGGGGTTTTATACAATGGATAGGAATCATGGATTGGCCATTTTATTATGATATGTACAAGGAAAATGGTGAATTGAATAGCCACTTTATTATGGGTATACACATATGGGACGATATGCTAGAAGAATCCTAATAGAGGGAGGAGCTAACTTGTCACAAGTGGCGTCTGTTTCCAAGTTTTCACCACATGCTTTTATTGCAATTTTCTTGTGATTTTTTTGATTTTTTTGATTTTTTATTTTTTTTTAACATATCCCTTGCACTAGATCTCATGCATAAAAATTCTTTAGGTGCATGTTGTTAAGAGGCTCATCCAAGGGATCTCCCTCAGATGTTGACAACTGATAGGCACCGGAACCATATGCCGATGTAATCATAAAAGGACCTAACCAATTAGGCTTGAACTTGCCCTTCTTCTCATGATGCTGCTGGTTTTTGGGATTCTCCCGAAAGACTAGATCACCCACCTAAAAGTCTCTGGGTTTCACTTTACTATTATACTGATGAGACATCCTTTGTTGATAGAATTTCAAATGATCAAAGGCTCTTTGATGGTGTTCATCCAGCAATTCTAATTCAGTTAGTTGTGCAACTCTATACTCTTCATCTGGGATAAAATCTTTTAGGGACACTCAAAGAGAAGGTAACTCGACCTCAAGGGGCAGGACAACTTTAGATCCATAAACAAGGGAGTATGGTGTGACACTAGTGGGAGTATATATAGAAGTACAATAGGCCCATAGCGCAGGATTCAACTGGACATGCCATTCACAGCCAGCGTCATTGACAATCTTTTGAAGGATTTTGACAATGGTTTTATTAGACGCCTTAGCTTGGCCATTACCTTGAGGGTAATAAATAGTGGAATAATGGTGGGTGATATGAAATTTGGCACATAGTTCATCTATATCTTGATTTTGGAACTGCTTCCCATGATCTGTAATGAGGTGCATAGGGATGCCATATAGGAAAATGATATAGTTAACGATAAACATAGAAACCTGTTTTTTCTGTAGCGGTGATCAAGGGAACAACTTCAATCCACTTGGTAAAGTACTCAGTGGCGGTTATAATGAACTTATGGCTGTTGGAAGATGAAGGGTGAATTTCACCCATGAGGTCGAGTCCCCATTGATTGAATAGCAATGTAGTTGTAACGGGATGAAGTTTCTATGCCGGTGCATGAATAAGATTCCCATGTATTTGACATTTCTTGCATTTTTGAGCAAAGTGAAAGGAATTTGTCTCCATAGTAGGCCAATAGTAACCCATACACATGATCTTCTTAGCCAAGGAAGGACCACTTGAATGTGTTCCACAAATACCCTCATGTACATCTTGTAAGGCAGTTTGAGCTTCATCATGTTCAAGACATCATAAGAGAGTACTGTCAAGACCTCGCCGATACAGGGTGTCAAATATTAGGAGATAGTGGGAGGTTTGGCGTAGAAAGGTTCTTTTTTGATTTCTAGATAGGTCAAGGGGAAGGATATTGTCTTTCAAATAGGAATATATTTTTCCATAGGTAGGGGAATCTTGTCCAATAATATGACATATGATACGTGTATCAGGATCATCATACGCAAGATAAGTCAAGGATTCCACTAAGAACTCAAAATGGGCTTTTGTATCTTCCGCATCAAATAGAGAAGCAATTGTTGCCATAGCGTCTACAACCTTATTTTCATGCCTTGGAATGTGCTCAAAGGTGATGATTGAAAAATATTGCTTAAAGTCATCTACCATGTGCTTATGTGGTAACAACTTGTCATCCTTGGTCTGATATTCATTATTAACCTGATTGATTATTAGTTGGGAGTCTCCATAGACATTCAACTTAGTCATTTTCCATTGCACAACCATCTTCAACCTGATCATCAGTGCTTCATACTCAGCTACATTATTTGTACAAGGAAAATGTAATTTGTAGGACTTTGGTATGGTATATCCTTATGGTGTAACAAATAACACTCCAACTCCTAAACCATGCCGAGTATAGGATCCATCAAAATATAGCCTCTAGGATTGTGTAGATCATGTCAGGATATGTGCATCTATAATTTTTGTTTGTATAGGATGATCATCTATTAGTGGTGCCTCAGTCAATTGATTGAAAATTACTTACCCTTTGATAGCCTTCCTATCCACATATTCAATATCAAATTCACTAAGCAACATGACCCACTTAGCCAATCTTCCCGTTAATGCAGTCTTGCTCAAAAGATACTTCAAAGGATCAATCTTTGCAACAAGCTTTATGGAATGTGACAACATGTAATGCCACCATTTTTGTGAAGCAAAGAACACTGCTAGACATGTGCACTCAATTGGTGAATAATTGAGCTCATATCCAACAAGGGTGCGAATGATATAATATATAGCCTTCTCTTTTCCCTCTTGATCTTTTTGGGTCAAAAGAGCACCGAGCGAGACTTTAGTAGCTAAAATATAAAGCAAGAGTGGCTTTCCCAGAATTGGTGACATAAGAGTAGGAGGAGTTGCTAAGTATTTCTTGATCTTAGTGAAAGATTCTTCACACTTATCATCCCACTTAAATAAGATGTTTTTATGCAACAGATGTTGAAAAGGATGACTTATGTCCGCTAATTAAGAGACAAATCTTCTGATTGACTGAAGGCGTCCTTGTAAAGATCTCAATTGATTGATGTTCAGAGGTGAATCCATTTCCATGATTGCCTTGACCTTTTTTGGATCCACTTCTATGCCCTTAGCTGAAACAATATATCCCAATAGTTTGCCCGATGTAACCCCGAATGCACACTTATTTGGATTGAGTCTTATCTGATACTTTTCCAAATTAATGAAAATTATTACCGAAAAAAATGTATTATCCTCTTTGTGTTTCTATCTTGGACATTGCTACTGGTTATATGAATGGTATTGAAAAAGATACTAATATCTTTTGGTTTATTCTCTCTTCTCTTATCTTATGGAAAATCTGGAAATGCAGGAATGAGGAGAAATTCGCTAACCATGGTAGATCTCTTACTGAGTTCTCTATAAAACTCTCACACTATTTTATCTCCTCGCAGGTCATGATGTCGATGTTGCTGGACCGTGAAAATCTTAAAAGATTTATTCGCACTGGGCACTGCACGATGTTTGTGTATGAGATGCGGAATGGTTTTGACTAGTAGAGATGCATGGACAATGAGGCCACCTTCAACCATGCTGTCCAGCAACTGAATAAAGAATACAGAAGACTTGGCAGCCAAGCTGACAGAAATATGGTCTACACCCTTGCTCAGATTCAGAAAAACATGAGCATAGTTTGGACGGAGGGACCCCTTGGTTGGACTGCCTGGGTGTCCGATTATAAAAATGTTCTTAGCTAGCCATCTTGTTCAGTCATTTATTACTGTCCCTCTTTGTACTCACTGTTATTATGCTACTATGTAACTTTTGATACTACTCGTATTTTTGTGTTCTCCTAGGGGGTTTGGCACACCCTCCCTGGAGATCCCCTGTGACTGATTCGTTCTCTTTTGTGTTTGTTTCTGGTTTACCTCTTATCTTTAATATAAAAAAAAAAATTAATGAAAATTTGTTATTTTTTCTAAATTACTATTATTTGCCTATCTTATTTGGAAGAAAATTTAGGGGCTTACAAAGTTTTACTTACTTTCCTTCAAAAAAAAATCTATTAAAGAAGGAAAGGAATTAATTTATTCTAT
>MU227534.1:1463953-1488102 GCA_018584345.1 Thuja plicata | reverse complement strand
ATTGTATAAGATATAGAGAAGTATGAAAGGAGTGTTATGTGTTGTCATGTGCATGGTCATGTGAAGTAGAAATATATAAGAAAAAGTATTTGAAGTCTAGTATTGGATGTTGAGATGTTGATCTAATATTTCATGATGATGAGAAGTTAGTTTGTTGTATATCCAAAAGGTGATAAATATGAGAAATTGGTATATGAATGAAAGAGTATATGAAGTACCTATTGGAGAATGTTATGTATGCATTACCCTACATAAGAGGTTAGTGACTTGCAGTTCTGGTACGATCATGTATGGTCTATCTATATTTCATTATCCTACTTTTAGTTCCACAAAACTTTAGAGGTTGGAATAATTTTTTCATTGGTTGATAGTAAGATGGTTGTTAGGAATTGTCAACATAATTCTAGAGAATAATCTACATTTCTCTACATTAATTCTTCCAGATATGCATTTTTCTGGACATGTTCCTAATATTTGTACAATGATCCAATTCAAATATCTTAGGTTTTTTTCTTTGGAAGTGAAGGTATGTAATGTAGAGGTCAGCAGGGTAAGATTTGCAAATAAGCTCAATCATACATTTGAATGTCCTACTCTTTACAACCTAATTGGACTATCAATTGGGCTGTCCACTTCAACTTCTCTCCATGAAAAACACCACAAATTTTCTTCATGTTTGACAACCCCTTTATGCAGCCTAGTGTAACACCAAAATGTCATAATCACACTAGGCTAGTGTGTCACAAAGTTCAAAACCACCATTCTTCACTTTTTCCTTCCATCCAACACATACTAGTACACTACTTCTTTAAACCCCACCATAGGGAGTGTATTAGGTTAAAAATAATCCCAAATATCCTATTTAGGATGCACTAAAGGTTGTTGGAAAGTCATACTGGTCTCAAGGATTAGACTGCACTATTAGGCCTAGTTGGACATGCTTTCCTAATAGTGCTAGGAATGAGGTTTTTCTTAGATAATCATTTTTTCTTCCAAAGACCTTACCAAAAAAATAATAGTTTCGAGTAGCCTTTTTGGATATGTCATCAACCCCAAAGCCTTAGATTCCAACTCTTCCACTGCACCACAAAGTTCACAACAAGTGTAGAGGCCTAAAAGGGATCATTAGGTCTGGTCTTCAAAGAAAGTATTCAAAGATGATTGATCAAACCAATATAACACCTAGAATAGGCCTGCATACACCTAGGAACATCCAATCCAACATAGAATTTGACCTAGCCACTCCCTACAAGCTTGTATGCACCAGTTTTCAATTGATTGTCATAGAGCACATAGAGATGCTCGACCTAAGGCTTGGTAGAAAAGTGGTCAAATGGGAACCTCCTTCTCTTCCCTTATGGAATCATAAATTAAAATACCCCTACTTTCATTTCACCAAGGACCATGAGAATCCCACGGTGGATTGGCAAGTTAGGGTCCATCTTTGCAATACCTTAATGGAATGGGGGTTACAAATCAGACTTGATTGAACCAAGGATTTTCCCCTCCAACTTCCAACAAATCCACTCAAACCAATTGCATTAGATACTCAACATATTCTACTTAAAAAACATGAAGGATTTTAACAACATTCAATCACAGATTGATCGTACTGTACTCAACAATAAAGAATTTCTAGAAAAATAGAGTTTGGATTTTAACAACATTCAATCACAGATTGATCGTACTCTACGCAACAACAAAGAATTTCTAGAAAAATAGAGTTTATTCATTCAATCTTGCCACAAAATTGTTGATTACATGAAAAAACTTTCATCTTTGAAATTATCTTCTATATAGACCCCTAAATCAATGTCCACAACCAAATTTCAAAGCTTGGAGCCATCAGGGGTAGTTTTGACAAGTTTTCTCACAAAGTTGCAAAAAGTTATTGAGCAACTTTTACAACTCTGACAACTTTTGTTGCAAAGTTGTTCAACCTTGCTCCCAAGGACATATTAGGACCTTAGATGGATTGGGAATACCCAAAACCATCCTAGAAACACAAAATCAACCTAAAATAATATTTTTGGACCTTTAACTAAGTTTGGCATCCAAGGCTTGTAATGATACCTTGTGGAAACTTGTCTTATAGGATGGTCCATACTAAAAAGAAAGGGTCCCAAGGACCACAAAAAAACTATGTCTAGTGTTTCCTTCTTTAGTACCCATAAGGAATTCTAAGGGTGTACTTTGAGAGAATAGGTTCTCTTGCACCATACTCCCCTAGTGAAAAAATCTCAAGTTCCACTTGAGAGGACTGTGTCCAATGTGGTTTCATGTTGTGTAATAGCCTTCTCATCCATCCAAATAGCATCAACATTAGGTAAACCTTACCACTTCACCAAGTATTTTTTATAGGTATGTTTCCTTATTTGTTTGATCACCTTTGTATCAAGAATCTTCTCCAATTGCATAGGCCCACTAGGAGGTAAGTCTTTGAGCCACTCCACCTGTTCTTTTTCCTTTAAAGAATCATTAGTATCTACATCACCTGTTTAAAGAGTACAACCAAAGATGTTAAAAATAGGATAAATGGCAACTGTAGGAGGTAAGGTGATCTCATGTGCATTTTTACCAAAATTGTTAAGAATGGTGCATGGGCCAATTTTCCTCATTTGTAACTTTGAGTGTACACCCTTAGGAAGTATTACCTTTCGATGATATTGTTAGTAATAACTGAGAGGGGGGGTGAATTAGTGGCTTCAAATTTATCCTTCAAACTTAACCACCTATCAATAAACCTCAGATTATTATGTCCCTACAAGATGCATGCCATGAAAAATACTAATTATTAACTGTCTATTGGTTTTCTCTGTCAATCCTTATTCTTTCTTGATTACCTATAAGCACTATAACTATTTACCGAAACTCAGTAAATAAGCAGAGTATACCGATCAATCTAGAGTTAGCTATGTAAGATACAAAACAGTAAAGAAATGAATGATACACACATAACACATGAATTTTTAACATGGAAACCCTATGAAGGGAAAAACCATTGGGACCGGTACCCTAAATTTTCACTCTTCTTAAGTGAGCCCTATTAGGAGCCAACCCTATAAAAGGTTACAAACACATTGTTAAGTGCGACCTTATTAGAGGATTTTATACATAGAGGTTGTCACTTAGTATCAAGAATCTATTGCTACCATCCTTAATCAGCCTCCTTCCTAGACTGTCAATAGGTATCGGGGAAGTCCAATGCTACTTTCATGAATCAACCTTTTTGGCACTCCTTGAGATGTACCTCAATATATAGAAGACTGTTAAGTCCTGCTCAGTTAAGAGACTTGATGCTTCAATGGTTAAACTGAAACATTATGACCTGTTCATATTGCAACTCAAATTGCATATTTTTAGATCTATTTAAGTACATTACCTCTCTGACCAATGTATCAATTCAATCCTTTGTGCTCCATACTTTCTTCTCTATGATGTTGTGCTCATTGTTCGTCGGTGTCTACAAAATTCCTTAGCTCTTCCTTCAGCTTGTTTGATCAGTATTGCATGAAGTTTTTCTTCATTAGCTTCTCTTTAGCATCCTCTTTCTATTCACTCCCCTTTATCCCATCTGTAAATGAATTAAGCTTGTCTCTTATATAGACATTATATTCATTATTTCTTGATTCTTGATTCTTGGCATGAAAAAAAATCCAACCAATTAGATTTAAAGCATAACTCCTAATTTGTCTCATAGATATCTTCTTGCCATCTGTAAAAGTCATCTTTAAATCAATCACTTATCTTTGGTCAAATAAAACAAAGTAGACAACCAGTTAAGTCTATTTTTAGCTCTGCCAGCTAGATATTTTTTCATTTTCTAAAAATTTTGTTCTGTCGGTCACCATTACAGTTAGTTGTCAGTGAAAATTGATAGTTTCATCGGTGAGACTCTAGTTAGCTTTGTGATCTCCATCCATCAGGAATCATTGGAATTTTACTTGTCGAGAAACCTTCTAACTTTGCTCATCGGGCATCACTGTGGTTTTTCTTTTTCACGCAACACTATGCTTCTTATTGTTGAGCATCACTATGACTATTCTTCTTGGCTCTGACCATCAGTGTGCACTTTGTCGGTGTTGTTTGTCACTTAGTGAATACTTGAATTTTATGCATTACTGAAAGCATAACCTTTGTTCCTTTGATTCTCTCAAGTCTTTGGCATTATCTACATGACCATATAGATGATATCAAGTTGACATCAATGACAATACATTACATTAACTGATTTAATGCCTTACATTATCTTCAACTTAACATTGCCAAACATTCAATCAGTTACATGTCATCAATCTCTCCCTTTGGCATTGATGGAAACATACTATATTATCACACTATACTCTTTCTAATACAATATGAAATATAATAGTTGGGATTCATCAAACTACCAATCTTTTTGTTTTGATAACCGATAAATGTCTGACTATCGGTAAGCTCTATTTTAGCTTAGATTTAATTCTTGCAGCTCTCTGTATTCTAATGTGTTGTGTTCCCTCCTTGTGTCAATTTTTCTCCCTTAACCATTCTTTCTCTTTTGATTTCTTTTCCTCTTGTCATCCACTCTCCCTTTGTATAATCTTTCCATAAAATTTCTTTCCCTAAGGATATAATCTCTCCCTGTTGGAGTAATGGATAATTGGAGTAATGGATAATCTCTCTCCCTTTCTAGAAAGATCTGATAATATGGATAATTTCTCTCCCTTTGACAACAATGCCAAAAAAGTATTTTACAAATATCTGACATTCATGTCAAACAATCATTTTTTCTCCATCCATAAAATATTCCGTGAATTTCCCTTATCCATCACCTATATGTCAATATGCTCTGGTGCTCGGTGAATATATATACCTATCTATATATAGATGTAGATTTTAAGTTCATCTCTTTGCTTGCATCAACATTACTGATATTCTGATAATATGTAGGCTGATGTAGCCTTCTAGTCATTTTACTAACTAGTAGACAAGGGTATGACCCCTAGTCTCTTTCTCAAGTACTCAAATGCATCCTTGGGCAGTGGCTTGGTGAAGATATCAGCTAATTGTTCTTTGGATTGCACATACTCAAGTGTCACTTCCTTTTCTTGAACTTGTTCTCTCAAATAATGATAGTTGATGGCAATGTGTTTAGTCTTAGCATGCATGACTGGATTATTGGAGATGTTTATTCCACTGGTGTTATCACAATAGATAATCACTGGTTTTAGGATCTTCATATGCATACCTTCCAGTAATTGTTTGATCCATGCAATATTTGAGAAATTTTCAGCAACAACAACATACTCTGCTTCTACATTAGACTAAGAGATGCATCCTTGCTTCTTGCTAATCCATGTGAAAAGTATGTCACCCATAAAGAATGCTCCTCCAGTTGTGCTCTTTCGGTCATCAAGATTTCTATCCCAATCAGCGTTGGTAAACACCTTTAGTTCAAGTTTACCTTCTCTTCTATACCATAATCCATATTCCTTATTATTCTTAAGATGTCTTAAAATCCTTTTCACAGCAGTCATATGTGATTCCATGGGGTTAGTAGAAAATCTAGCAACAATTCCTACTACATGTGCAATATCTGGTCTAGTGTGTACAACATACATAAGTTTTCCAATCATTGATCTGTACAAAGTCTGATCTACCTCTGTTGTCTTGTCCTCCTTTGTCAACTTACATCCAGTAGCCATTTGTGTTTCAACTGGTTTGGAATCTTCCATCTTGAATATTTTTAGGACCTCTTTAATGTATTTGGACTGTGTAATGAAAATACCTTCACTTTGTTGAATGATCTGTAGACCAAGAAAGAACTTGATCTCTCCAAACATAGAAATCTCAAACTCTTTTCTCATCTCATTAGAAAATGATTTTCATAGCATATCATTTCTTCCAACTATGATGTCATCAATAAATATTTCAGCAATCAAAGTGTTAGCATCAATATCTTCCTTCAAATAAAGATTATTGTTTCCACTAGTCCTTACAAATCCAATACTTGTAATATAGGAATGAAGTCATTCATACCAGGTTGTTGAAGCTTGTTTCAATCCATACAGGGCTTTGTGAAGTCTACATACCATATTTCTCTTGTCTGGATTGACAAACCCTTCTTGTTTCTCAATGTATACCTCTTCTTCAAGTATTCCATTTAGGAATACTGACTTGACATCCATTTGGTATACATTGAATCCTTTGAATTCAGCATAAGAAAGTAGCATTCTTACACCTTCTAGCCTAGCAATGGGTGCAAAGGTTTCTCCATAGTCAATACCTTCCTCTTATGCATACCCCTTGCATACTAGTCTTGCTTTGTTTCTTGTGACTTCTCCATTTTCATTCACCTTATTCCTGAATATCCATTTAGTATCGATGACATTCTTGTCATCTTGACTTGGCACAAGTGACCATGTCTTGTTCTTCTCAATCTCATCATTCATAGCACTTATTCATTCTTCATTATAAAGTGCAACATTGATAGATTTTGGCTCAAACTCACAAATTAAACAACTTGAATTTAAAGACTTACTTCTTGTTCTTGTACCATACTTCTTATCTCCTATGATCTAGACTCTAGATTTTTTCTTCTTACATATTTGTTAAGAACTGGTTCAACTCTTTTTCTATCATCTTGATCATCATTTTATCCTTCATTTTGTTCTTCATCATCTTGCACATTATTTTGATCATTATCTTGACCATCAATATTCACAGCCTGATTGTCAGTTACAACATTATGTTGCTTGGGAATTAAGCACGACTGCTTAGGCAAAGTGTTGGGTTCTTCATAGTATACAAACTTGTTGTAGTCCTCTAGTTCTTTTGTGCTTTCCAGCTTATTCTTTTCTGCAAATTCATCTATATTTTCATTTTCACTTTCAACAATTTTGTTAGAGGTCTTAATTAGACATTTATAAGCCTTGCTTTTGGTGGAATACCCTAGAAAGATACCTTCTTCGCTCTTGGAATCAAGCTTTCCATTTCTATCATGTTTTAAGATATAACATTGACCCCCAAATATTTTGAAGTAACTTACATTGGGTGTTTTACCATACCATAGCTCATAAGGTGTCTTCTTTGTGTCCTTCTTCAATTGTACTCTGTTTAATATGTAGACAGAAGTACTAACAGCTTCCCTCCAGAAGATTTGGGTGATTCCTTTCTCTATAATCAGTGTTCTAGAACAATCAACTATTGATATGTTCCTTCTCTCAACAATCCCATTTTGTTGTGGTGTTCTTGGTGCAGAAACTTGTCTTTTATACCATGCTCATTACAGAAATTAGTAAATTCATCTGATATAAACTCTCCTCCTCTATCTGATCTCAAGCATTTCAAATCCTTACCACTTTTTTTTCTACCATATCCTTATACCATTTAAACATCTTCAATGCTTCAGATTTATCTTTTAGAAACATAACTGTCATCATTCAAGAGTAATCATCAACAAAGAGAATAAAATATCTATCTCCATAATAACTCTTTGTCCTCATTGGTCCACATAGATCAGTATGGACTAATTCTAGAATATCATCAGATGTATGGGTTTTACTTTTGAAGCTAGACTTTGTCATTTTACCTTTTTGACAATTCTTGCACATGATGTTGTCGAGCTTTGTCATCGTCGATAAGCCTCTTACATTTCTCCTACTTATTTTCATCATGTTGTTAAAATTTACATGACACAATCATTTATGCCACAACCATATGTCTTCATTTATGGTTATTAAGCAAGTGGTGTTAGTATCATTCAAATAGAATAAGCTACCTTTTGTCAGTTCACCGGTACCAATAAATCTTCCTGATTCATTGAAGATCTTTTCCTTCTTATTCTCAAATTCTACTCTGTGACCTAAATTATTCAGCTGAGAAACACTCAACAGATTATAATTCAATCCTTTTACCCAATAAGTATTTTCAAATTTAATCAGGTTATTCAACATTATAGTTTCTTTACCTTCAACTGGACAAGGTGTATCATTACCCATTCTTACCGTACCACCATTATAATACACAAAAGTGTTAAAATTTTCTTTGTCACCAGTCATGTGGTGAGTGCAGCCACTATCTATAATTCAGATGTGATTCTTTCTAACCTTAGATATGAGTGGATTTTCTACATACCTTTCATCTTCATCTGAATCATCTTTCATAGCCACAAACACCATCTCAATGTCTTCATCATGTTTGGTGTCAGTATCTTCATCTTTGCAAGCAGCTAGGCAACTTGCTTTCTTTCCTTTGTCCTTGTAGTCTTGGATATCTCTTCTTTATGATTGTTGGTAACTTCTGTAATCCTTGTTATCACCTCTGTCAGATTTCTTCTAAAATGATCTGTCATTAAATCTGTCATCTTTTCTTCTGTTAGGACATCTTGTAGCAAAGTGTCCAATCTCTTTACAATTAAAGCATACAAGTGGTAACTTGCCTTTGTATTTACCTTTTCCTCTCTGCATTGTTCTAGCCATAAGTGCTTCTATTTCATCTAGATCTTCTTCTTCACTTTCACTTTCATTATCTCTTCTAGATGTGTGTCTATGACTTGATTTTCTTATTCTCATAGAAGACTTAAATGTAGACTCTAAGTTTGGTAAGACACTATTATCAAAGTTATTCATCTCAAATTAAATCAGTCTACCAATTAAACTATCAAGAGTAACTGTATTGTTTGCTACTGCTCTCATTTCTTGAACGGAAGAAACTCTAATAGCATATACAAGCAGTAAGGTTCTTAAGATTTTACTTACCACTGTCTCCTCTTCAAGTGTCCTCCAACTCCTCATATAGTGTTGACTACTTCTTTGATTCTTGTGTTGTACTGTGTGATGTTTTCTCCTTGTTTAATTCTGAGATCATCAAACTTTCCTCTAAGGATTTCTACCTTCTCTCTCAAAACATTTGCATCACCTTCATGTACAAGCTTCAGTTTGTCCCACATCTTCTTTGCAATTTTGCAATCTTTTACATCTTCAAATTTAGCATCAGAGAGTGAGGAAGAAATCTCTATGACCATGTAGTTGTGCTCATGCTTCTCTCTCAATTTATCTACTGTCAATACTCCTATGGGCAACACATATTCAGTATCTAGGAATTGAGTAACATCATTACCAATACCTGATAAGTGGATTCTTATCCTGCTTTGCCATGAAGCAAAGTTGTCTTTGTTCAACTAGGGCACATCTCATCTATTCATCTTGTGATCTTGAATTAGGTCTTGAAACCTTCCTTTCTAAGCACACAAGCTCTACTACCAATTGTTAGTAATAACTGAGAGCGGGGGAGTGAATCAGTGGCTTCAAATTTATCCTTCAAACTTAACCAGCAATCAATAAACCTCAGATTATTATGTCCCTACAAGATGCATGCCATGAAATACTACTAATGATTAACCGTCTGTCAGTTTCTCTGTCAATCCTTATTCTTTCTTGATTACTGATAAGTAGTATAACTATTTACCAAAACTCAGTAAATAAGCAGAGTATACCGATCAATCCAGAGTTAGCTATGTAAGATACAAAATAGTAAAGAAATGAATCATACACACATAACACATGAATTTTTAACATGGAAACCCTGTTAAGGGAAAAACCACTAGGACCATTACCCAAATTTTCACTCTTCTAAAGTGAGCTCTGTTAGGAGCCAACCCTGTTAAAGGTTACTAACACATTGTTAAGTGTGACCTTGTTAGAGAATTTTATACATAGAGGATGTCACTTAGTATCAGACATCTATTTCTACCATCCTTGATTCACCCTCCTTCTTAGACTATCAATAGGTATCAGGCAAGTCCAATGCTACTTTCATGAATCAACCTTTTTGGCACTCCTTGAGATGTAACTCAATATATAGAAGACTGTAAAGTCTTTCTCGGTTAGGAGACTTGATGCTTCAATGGTTAAACTGAAATATTATGACCTGTTCATATTGCAACTTAAATTGCATATTTTCATATCTATTTAAGTACATTACCTCTCTGACCAATGTATCAATTCAATCCTTTGTTCTCAATACTTTCTTATTTGTGATGCTATGCTCACTGTTCGTCAGTGTCTACAGAATTCCTTAGCTCTTCCTTCATCTTGTTTGATCAGTCCTACATGAAGTTGTTCTTCATCAGTTTCTCTTTAGCATCCTCTTTCTATTTACTCCCCTTAATCCCATCCATAAATGAATTAAGCTTGTCTCTTATATAGACATGATATTCATTGTTTCTTGATTCTCAGTTCTTGATTCTTGGCATGAAAAACAATCCAGCCAATTAGATTTAAAGCATAACTCTTGATTTGTCTCATAGATATCTTCTTTCCAACTGTACAAATCATCTTTAAATCAATCACTTATCTCTAGTCGAATAAAACAAAGTAGACAACCAGTAAAGTCTATTTTTAGCTCTGCCAGCTAGATATTTTGTTATTTTCTAAACTTTATGTTCCATCGGTCACCATTACAGCTAGTTGTCAGTGACAACTGACAGTTCCGTCGGTGAGACTCCAGTTAGCTTTGCTATCTCCATCCATTGGGCATCATTGGAATTTTACTCGTTGGGAAACCTTCTGACTTTGATCATCGGGCATCACTATGGTTTTGCTTCATCGGGCATCACTATGGTTTTGCTTCATTGGGCAACACTATTCTTCTAATCGTCAGGTATCACTGTGAATATTCTTCTTGGTTCTTACCATCGGTGTGCACTCTGTTGGTATTTTTTTTCAGTTAATGAATACTTGACTTTTATGCATTGTTGAAAGTATAACCTTTGTTCCTTTGAATCTCTGAAGTCTTTGGAATTATGTACATGACCGTACAGATGATATCAAGTTGACATCAATGACAATACAATACATTAACTTATTTAATGCCTTGCATTATCGTCAACTTAACATTGTCAAACATTGAGTCAGTTACATGTCATCATATATTCTCATACTTTATCCCCAATTTGGAAGTGAATTTCTCTTCTTCTCTAATCTGCATGTTGTTTATACTTCTCAGTATTTTGTTGTGGTGAAATTTTCAGTTGTTTGTGTGCCTCTCTAATCAATTATACTAACTCCTCACCTTCTACACTGACCTTTGCATCATTAGGCATGTCCCTAAGTTTCATGATTCCCCTATGGAACATCCTATAGATGACTTGAAATGGATTTTTCCCTGTGGATCTGTTTATTGAATCATTAAATACATATTTGGTCTGTGGTAATATAACATCCCATGACTGTCCATATTGTTTTTTTAGGTATCTTAGAAGGTTACCAAGTGATCTATTGACCACTTCCGTCTAACCATCAATTTGGGGATGGTAGGATAAACTAAAGGATAGATTTTTCACAATTCAACTAACTACTAAGAGATGAGAATATATATATATATTCTTTTAAAGTATTATAGCTAATCATAGTCCTCTTAGGTTCCCTAACACCGCTATTAAAGAAACATAATCTAATCTATTCATTTACCCATTAAGGTAGTGATTGATTAATATAAGTTTGCAATTCATTCCTTTACTCTTAACATTAAGTTACATGTATAATATTACCATCAATCCTAATATTTTGTCATGCCCAAAAGTTGGGCAAAAACACACGAACAAAAATTTTTAATAACGCACTAAAAAGGGTAACAAAACTAACACCAGGGTAACATGTGCACGCAAAATGGTGCAAGGGGTTAAACAAAACTAAAAAGGTTATAAGGAGAGGAATAGCTTTCAGAGCTATCCTAAAGGATGCCTAAAGCTCCAACCTTGATTTGCATGCAAACCGAGGTAGTTGACCAAAAGTCAACTAGAGTTGACCAAGTTAACCAGAGTTGACCAAAAGTCAACTATACTCTAAAATAAGAGAATGGTGAGAACTAGGGTTTGCTAGATCCTAAGGGAGTCTCAAACACGCAAAATGAGGATAGTTGACTAAAAGTCAACTAGAGTTGACCAAAAGTCAACCGTACTCTAAAATAAGAGAAGGGTCATGACTATGGACTACTAAGCTTTATAGAGGTCATAGGCACGCAAAAATGAGGCAGTTGACTAGAAAGTCAACCCATGTTGACCCAAAAGTCAACTATCTCCAAAAGGCATGAAACTAGAATCTTAGGGTCCAAAAGCTATAGGGAGCACCTGGTTCAAATATGAAGGTAATCAGACAAGGTTTGACCATGGTTGACCAAAGTCAACCATGCTAGAATTTGGTCAAAGGCTACCAATCTAAAACCCTATCCAAAGCGACGGTAAGGGGTTGGTTTGACCCTCTTGTTGATAAAACATTAAATGATTCTAAAAAGCTAATCGAATAATTTTAACCAAACAAATAATGTTGAAATTTAAAAGTACATATTAGCTCTTATTAACCCCATTTGAAATTAATCTCAAAAAAAATTTAATTTTTTCAACATATGATTAATTTCATTTCCAATAAGTAATTTGCTCAAATCTAATCTTAAAACTATAAGTTAAAATATAAAATAATGCATAAATATGAGAACGAAAATCTAATCTAAATAATTAGAAAAAAAACTTCTATGAATCTAAAAATCAATTCTATACATAAAAGAAAACATATAAAAAAACTTTAAATAAATAAATGAAACACTTAATTTAAAACTATCATATTTAAGTTAAAATCATATTAAAGCTATAATACCCTTTCATTAATACTAACTACCTAAAGATTAAAATATAACTATATATAAATCAAATCTACTATACAAATCCAATCTAATTGCAAATACAAATCTAAAATCACCATGCTATTAAATATAAAAAAAAATGAATCAAAAATAAAAACAAAGGGTTTTAAACCCTAAACATCCCTATGGACTCAAGGGACGAGTGGCGGCGGAAAAGCCTTACCCAGTGGGCGGCGGCATTGGTGAATGGAGGTGGAGCGGTGGTTCTGAAAATGGCGTGCAGATAGCATACAGTAGCGGCGGGAAAAGTGAAGGGCGGGGCGGAGCGGTGGTGGCCGTAGTTGGTGGCACCATCGTTCACTGTGTGTTTGAAACACCGCGTAGGGAATGGCTTGGGGCGGCCGCCGTCGGTCAGTGGAGCCGCCCCACTATGCACAGCACAGTGGGTGGCTCGCGAACCGCGCGGCCCCCATGAACTTAGAATGCCGACGGGTTGGGGGGGGTTTCAGCCCTCCCCAAATGTTTAAAATTTTATTTTATTTTTTATTTTTTAAAAAACAACAAACGTTTTATATAAATGTTTCTCCACATAAATTATCATAATACTGTTGCTATTTAAATTAATATATATATTTTTTTGAATTTAAAAATTAATTTTACTGGTGTAGAATAAGACTGTATTTTTCAAAACAGCAGATGCCCAGTACCTGCAAGCCTGCATCATAGAGAAGAAATACACGTGCATCGATGTACATATAAAAGAAGACATTGTAGATAGATGATTGGGATTGATACATCATGTGGACCTCTTCCATGTGAGTAACTATGAATTTGTCCTAAATCATGAAAACACATCATACATATATGCACATACACACGCACACAAAGAATGTAACATTATCATAATGAGGGTTAGAATCTGAGCATTGGGTTAGTCAATAATCAACACTAATAATAAATCACCATAATCATAATAAATATCCTAAATCATTAAGTGACACAAGATTCATCGAAAGTAACTTTAGTAGAAGAATATATCTATATCCATCCAACCCATAACATCCTAACTGTGTTCAGAAAGGTATTGAAGGTCCTTTATACATACATGGAGACAAACACCTACATAAATGATACCTTCAGACAATATGTCCAATATTAGAATTCTCGGGTACAAGTTGATGAAATTATTATAAACAACTTATAGGGAAACAAGTATTAAGCTATAAGGAAACATCTAAAGATTTTACTTCATTCAAAAAATTGTATTAGGGTTAGATGGGTATTACAAGATTTGTGCCAAGCTTCTTCAAGAGAGTCCTCCAGAAATACCCTTGAAACTTCACATCCCTATCTAAAACAATGGTGAGTGGTAGTCCATGAATCCTAATCTCTTCTTTGAAGAAAATATTAGCAATATTAGATGCATCATGAGTGGTCTTACATGGTATAAAATAAGAAATTTTACTAAATTTGTCAACCACTACAAAAACATTGGGAAATCCCTGCTTGGTTCTTGCAAAATCCATTATGAAATCCATGCTTATGCTCGCTCATGGTATGTTTGGGATAGGAATAGATTGATGCAATCCCTGATAAGTAGCCACACCTTTTTCTTTTTAGAAAATAACACAAGTCTCTACAAAATTCCTAATGTGTGTCTGCATCTTAGGCCAAAAGTAGTTTCTTCTAACTAGTTTAGGGGTTTTATCTAACCCAAAGTGTCCACTCATGTTCCTAAAGTGATTTTATTTATTAGGTTATCCCTCATAGAGCATCTAGGAATACATAATTATTCCCCTTTGAATAAAAAACTATTTTTTATCATAAATTCTAAAAATTTAGTGTGATATGCATCCATAAGTTTAGTGCAAACCTGACAGGCTTCTCCAAAGTCTGCATCTCCCTCATATAGATCCTGCAAGGCATCTATCCCAATGTTCTAAAGTTAGATTTCCTGCACCAAAGCAATCCTTCTACTTAAGGCATTTGTGACTTTATTTTCTTTCCCCTTTTTTGTGTTTGATTGTAAAGGTATAATCTTGGATTTTCTCTACCCACTTCATATGCCTGCAATTTAGTTTGTCATGTCCATTACAGAATCTTAGAGCATGGTTATCTTTAAAAATAACAAATTCTTTAGGTAGGAGATAGTGTCTCCACTTTTTCAGGGCTAGCATCATTGCAAACAACTCAAGATCATAAGTAGAATATTTATTTTTAGCTTCATTCAATTTCTATGAAAAGAAAGCTATAGGTCAACCATCTTAACTAATTACTGCCACTATTTCCAAGTTACTTGCATCAGTTTCAATAGTAAACACCTTGTTAAAGTTAGAGAGAACTAGAATGGAAAATTGTGCCACTCTTTATTTGAGATACTCAAATGCTTCATTGGCTTCTTCAGTCCAAGAGAACTTTACATTTTTTCCTCCTTTGATGGTGTCCAATATAGGTGTCCATATATGACTCAAGTTATTTATGAAATTTCTATAAAAGGTGGCTAGCCCATGGAAGCTCTTTGTATATGTTAAATGTGGCCATCTTATTCAACCATACACTTCAACATTGTCCTTATTCATCAGCCACATATAGAAGTGAATATGATTTATTCATCCTGCATGCCTGTATGATTCGACTTGTTGCCTCCTATCCAGACGGGGTTTTGAATGGCTCTCAGAATGAGAGTCTCACAACCTAGACCAATCCAAGAGCAAAGGATTTTTCTCCATGAATGCAATGCAATGCAAGATTAATCTAAGAATAAAAGATGCAAGATTAATCTAAATGAGATTAAACTATGACATGATTTGAATGAGATTAATCTAAGAAAATGAAACTAATCTATTGCAAAATGAGCTTAATGTAAATGAGATTATGAACTATAAAATGCAGCAACAATTCGTTATTATAACAATGCATATTTCTTCAATGAGAAATGGGAGTTCTCTTATAGACTGATAGTCTACTCAGAATAGAAAGTTTCCTTTTGAAATAAAACAGATAACTCGCTAAAAAAGGCCAATTTAGATTAGCAAGTTTTCTTTAAAAGAAAATAGTGAACTGTTTTCTTTTTTATTTTAACTATTTTCTTTCTTGATTTTAACTATTTTATTTCTCTTTAAAGCACAGTTAATTCAAAGTTTCTATTTCTGAACTAGAGCGAAGATTTTTGAGAGAATATTTAATTAAATAAATAGAATATGACCTCATAAATGTATTTTCTCAATTATTTGAATAATTAAATTCAGTTTTTGAAATGAGCATATTTATTTAATAATTAAATATTATTTAATTCCTTTTTATGTGTTTTAGCTAAAGGGGTGAATTTAATTTAATTAAAGTGCTAGGACTTTATAATTAAATTAACTCAATCATAGGGTTTGTTTAGCTAATTGATTGATATTTAGGAATTAAATATAATGTATGATTAATGCAGATTTATGATTTTATGCATTTGACACTTAGGTCGAGTAGAGTCAGTCAAAAATCAGAATTTCCCAGTACAATAGGACTTTGATGATTCAGAAGAATGACAAATGCAACAAAATTGGTTAGGGTTGCAAGATGCCAATTTTGGGGTGTTACATATTGCCCCTCTTTGAATTGATGTGCAAGAAACACATTGATTCAAAGAATAGTCTAATGTCTAAAGCACATAAGAATAGATTTTGAAAATTGATGATGCAAAGATTGATTGATGAATATTTCAGAGCCATCTCCAAGACAAAGCTTAACTCTCTAAAGTCTAGGTTAGATTTCCAAGATGCTGGTCAAGTAGAGTTTTCAAGGGTCATCTCCAAAACAAAGCTTGATCCTCAGGGATCAGGGTTAGATTGCCCTGATACCTAATAGATTAAGATTTCAAGAATCATCTCCAGAACAAAGCTTGATCCTCAGGGATCTGGGTTAGATTTCTCAAATACCTAATAGATTGATATCTTTCAAAAGATTGTCCCCAGAATGAGGCTCAACCTTCAGGAGTCAGGGTTAGATCACCCCGATACCTATCCATAAAAAGATAGACGATAAGATTTTTAGGACTATCTTCAAAACAAAGATTAGTCTCCCAATATCTAGGTTAGATTGCCTAGACACTAGTTAGATCGAGTTTCAGAATCATCTCCAGAATGAAGCTTGATTTTCAGGAGTCAGGGTTAGATTGCCCCAATTTCCAATAGATGATATTTTTGAGAACCATCTCTAGAACGGAGCTTGATCCTCAAGAATCTGAGTTAGATTGCTCGGATACTTAATCAATTGATATTTTGAGAATCATCTCTAGAATGAAGCTTGATCCTCAGGAATCTTGGTTAGATTGCCCCAATACCTAATAGATGACAAGATGTAAGGAAAAAAGTTCCTCCTATTGACTAAAATTTATGGAACACCCAGTTTTGACTGTGAAGTATGAAAAACTGAACATGACCCAAGTGATGAGATGCCGCTAGAAATGAGGACTTTTGAATTCAAATTAGATTGATTAGAATAGATTTAATGATGTAATCATCCTGCCTTGTTGGGAGTGAAATGGAAAGATGACATGTCATAATGTTGATTGAGAGTGAGAAAGTGTAGATAGATGTTGAATCGAGGGTCCAGAAGAATTCATAATAGATTACAAAAGAATTCGGAAGATTCAGAATCAATTTTGAGCAATTTGGAGGTCTGGTTGACCAGGTTTTACTAGGGTTGACCAATGTTGACTTTTGCTAAAAAGTTCAACAATTTTGAGAAAATCATAATAGGATATGATTCTGACAAGAAAGTGATGTCAGAAAGTTGACTGAACAAGCGTCTGATCATGTCGGTCCCAAAAATTTTAAAATGTGATTTTGAGTTATATAGGAGTGTCAGATTTTGATTTCGTTCCCGAAAATGGAACACTTTTGAAAATTAGATTCTAGTTCAAAGCATTTGGAATTGAAGAGAGAGAGAGGATCAACCACTTGGGTAGTTGTGATGAAGCTAAAATGGTGAAGAAGAACCCCTCAATGTTCAAATCCAGGAGAACACAATGAAGTGAACACCAAAATGTTGTCTATAATGAACTTGCAATCTTATGCTAGATACAAATGAAAGTGCAATCCTATGCTAGATGAAATGAAAGTGCAATCCTATGCTAGATGCAATCCCTAGGACATGGTTGTGGGACCCATCAGATAGTTATCATCATAGAGAATTTTTTGAACATCTGAGTCGATACAATCCTTACTAGTGCCACTACAACCATAAGAATATGAATATAAATTTCATCGGATAAGATGTGGAAAACAAATGTAAACATCAGGGCACAAAAGCTAAGATGACCTAAACATTGTTTCTAGTTAATGTTGCAAGAGTACACTAGTATCGAGGCATTCAAAGCCAAGGTAACCAAGAGTGCGATCGTACATAAACAATCAGATCAATAATAGTCAAGGAGATAGTTCTGACCTCACCATGGCGTAAAAATAAAAAATATCGAGGGATGTGAGGCTTTACCACCTTAATCTAGGAGATCTTATCACATACACCCTATTTATTTGAAATTTCTAGATCATCGGGACTACACCAACAAGCAGTAAACAAAGAAAATATCAACAAAATCCATGAGAATAGACAACATACAAAGAAAGATTCAATCATAGCTCATCCAGTTCAAAGTTTTCAAATATGTATGTGTATGAGGTATTGAAAAACACCATTGTGCTTGTGAGTGGATTGTGTTTGACTATCATCAATAGAGGTTTACATTGCGATATCTGATGTGTGTTGAAAATAGATGTGTCCAAAGATAGTGTTAAGAAACACTGTTTTAATTGGGGTGTTGAGAAACACCAGTTTGTGTCAGTAGATAGCTTTCCTTGAGAAGTGACAAGATTACTAACTCTAGATGTGATCAGATGTGGGGACCCATGCCCCTAATAGTGGTGACTGACTGGACGTATGTTGTGAGGAAAAACTAGATTTGGTTGCCCCATGCGTATGACATTGAATTAGTGTCAAGTTAGGAGGGTTCACAAAGGAACCAAAGTGTCATGAAAGTGACCAAAAGCTAGGTACAAACTAAATCAAAGAATGTCGAGACCAAGTATCGATAGATAGATCATTTGAGTATAACTCCAATTGTAATGGATGCGAGCAATCTCAATAGTATGGCGACAACATATAGACACAGTGAGAACCACTGGTGACTAATGTGAGAGAGATTCTTGAGTGAAGAGGTCATAGTACTAGCTAGACATCAGTAGGTAGATGCAGTGAGAACCACTAGTGACTAATGTAAGGGAGATTCTCAAGGAGAGAGACCTCGGCATAGGAAAAATGACAGTAGGAAGACATAGTGAGAACCACTGGTGACTATCGTGAAGTAGATCCCAAAAGGTAGTAGGACAGTTCCCCCTAGACTAGGAGGGTTGCCCCGAGAGTATGACCAGTTTCAATCCATGTAAGTTGGTGTCTTGATGGGAACTAAGAGCATGCAAAAAAGAAAATGAAAGTAGGAAAGCAAGAAAGAAAATGTATAAAGCCAAGTGATGCTGCAATAGATATAGCAATGTGAAACAAGAGGTGCCTGTTTACTAGGTTTTCACCTTCTTGGCAGAAATTCTATTTTTTGCTACCATGATGCATGTTTGCCAGGCTTTCATCAATGTCACTTTTTTCTTCTTTTCTTTTTTTTTTGTAGTTTTCCAATTTTTAATTTTTTTGTATTTTTGGAATATATAATTTTTTTGGAGATACATCAAAGTGTCTATTGCTAGGTTTTCACTAAGATGATCACTTTTTTAGGACTTTTTACGAATTTTTTAGGACTTTACTATGTACATGAGCACACTGAAGATGTCTCAGATGTAGAATCGTTTAAGATGAAGAGCGTTGATTGGATCCTTGAGTTTCTCCTCTTTAGTAGTAGAAATTTGATAAGTGCCAGACCCAAATACTATAGTGACAACATACGGACCAAGCCAATTTGGTTCAAATTTTTCTTTCTGGATTCAATGTTGTTGATTCTTAGGGTTCTCCCTTAGAATGAGGTCACCCACTTGGAATTCCCTTGGTCGATTCTTCTTTTTATAGCTCTTGGACATCATTTTTTGATATGCTCTAAGGTGATCAAACGCCACTTGCCAACATTCGTCAAGTAGTTCTAGCTCTTGTAGCCAAGATATTCTGTTATCATCATCAATAATGAGACCTTTTAGAGAGACTTGTAGAGAATGAATCTCAACCTCAATGGATAACATAGCATCTAATTTTTAAACCAAAGCATAGGGTGTAGCCCCTGTTGGTGTTCTTATGCTTGTCTAGTATGCCCAGAGAGATGGATTAATCTGGAGATGCCAATCTCATCCAAACTTGTGAACTGTGCGATGCAGGATTTTAAGGATTGTCTTGTTTGATGCTTTTTCCTATCCATTACCCTAAGGATAATAGATGGAAGACCAGTGATGAGTAATTTTAAACTTAGAGCATAGCTCCATCAAATCCTTTTTTTTGAACTACCCTCCATTATCAGTGATTATTACTAAGGGTACACCATACCTGTAGATGATGTAGTTGAGAATGAACATTGCTATAGATTTTCCATTGGCCACAGTGAGAGGGGCTACCTCCACCCACTTGGTAAAATAATCTATAGCTGTGATGATGAAATTTTGTCCATTTTAGGACAAGGGATAAATCTTACTCACCAAATCAAAGGCCCATTGTTGAAATGGCTAGAAAGTAATGAAGGTAATAAGATCCTTCACTGGAACATGAATCAAATTTCCATGTAGGTGACATTGTTTGCAAGACATAGAAAACTGTGTGGCTTCTTTTTCCATATCTGGCCAATAGTAACTGGCTTGAATAAGTTTACGGGCCAATGTTAGGTCATTTGAGTGAGACCCATAGATGCCTTCATGAACCTCTACTAACACACACTTGAACTCATCAGGTTCTAAACACCTAAGAAGGGTACCATATAGACATCACCTATACAAGTTGTTAGCTATGATGGCAAACCGTGAAGCACTATGGATTAAGTGATGTTTCTCATTTTGGGTGTAGGTGTCTTAAACAATCTTCTCTCGGAGGTAGGAATAAATATGATGGTAGCGAGATGAATCATGTCTAATGACAGAAAAAATCATTCAGGACTCGGGGGAATCATAGGCTAGGTAGCATAATGTCTCCACTAGGAATTCATGTTGGAAGTCATTTTCTGGCATCTGTAGCATGGAAGTGAGAGTAGCCATTGCATCAACTACTTTATTTTCTACTCTTGGAACCTATTGGAATGTGATATGAAAAAAATATTTTCTAAGGTCATCAACCAACCAAGGCACCAACTTGTCATCTTTTGTTTGATAGATATCATTTATTTGATTGATGAATAATTGTGAATCTACAAGGACATTGAGCTCATCCACTCACCACTCAAGGGAAATCTTCATACCATTGATCAATGCTTCGTACTCGATGATGTTGTCTGTATAAGGAAACAACATCTTGCATGCTTTTGGTAAAGAGTACCTTTGAGTTGTGATGAACAATATTCCGGCACCTGACCCCTCTTGGGTAAATGAACCATCAAAGAACATAGTCTAGGATCGATGTGTGAGAAGTAATATACACTCATCTAGAAATTTGATGTTCAATCGCTGATGATCTACTAGAGGTGCTTCCCCCAACTGATCTGCAATTGCTTTCCCCTTGATGGCTTTTCTTTCTACATAATCAATATCAAATTCACAGAGAAGCATGACCCACTTGGCTAGTCTACTGGTGAGGGTAGCTTTACTGAGTAAATATTTCAGAGGATCAATCTTAGCAATAAGGCATGTAGTATGAGCCAGCATGTAGTGTCACAGTTTTTGTGAAGCAAATACCACTGCGAGGCAAGCCTTCTCTATAATGGAATAGTTTGTTTCATATGAGACCATAGTTCTATTAATGTAGTAGATAGCCCTTTCTTTATTTTTCTGATCTTCTTGAGCTAATAGGACACCCAGTGATGTATCTGTAGCAGAGATGTAAAGTATGAGTGGCTTCCCATGAATAGGAGGCATCAATATTGGTGGGTTCACAAGATATTTTATAATTTGTGTGAACCCCTCAACATATTATTTGTTCCATTGGTAGGCTACTCCTTTGTGTAAAGTCTTGGTGAATGGTTGTGACTTGTCTGCCAATTGTGAGATGAAGCACCAGATAGAGTGTAACTGGCCTTGAAGTCCTCTCATTTGTCTGATATTTATTGGTGGTGGCATTTCCATGATAGCTTGGACTTTCTCAAGATCCACTTCTATTCCTTTTGCATAGATGATATAGACAAGCAATTTTCCATATGTTACGCCAAATGCACATTTCTTAGGATTTAGCCGTAGACTGAACTATTCCATGTGATCCAGTATAGGACCTAGATCTGCAAGGTGTTTCTCTTGTTACATGCTCTTAGATAGAGTGTCATCAACATAATCTTCCATTTTTTTATGCATCATACCATGAAATATAGTGGTGATAGCTCTCTGATATGTAGTACCAGCATTCTTGAGTCCAAAAGGTATGACGTTCCAACAGAAAGTGCCCCATGCACATGTGAAAGAAATTTTTTATTGGTCTTCTGGAAGGATCTTTATCTGGTTGTAGCTAGAGAAACCATCCATTAGTGAGTACATTTCATATCCTGCTATCATGTCTACAATCATATCAATATTGGGCAATCGAAAGTCATCCTTTTGACATGCCTTATTCAAGTCTCTGAAGTCTGTGCAGACTTAGATAGATTTGTCATGTTTTGACACTGGAACAATGTTAGAGATCCATTTTGCATAGTCAACTACTCTGATAAATACAGCCTTAATAAGTTTCTCCAATTCAGCTTTGACAAGTAGAGCCACATGTGTATGCATTTTTTGAAGCTTTTTTTTGATAGGCTTGACGCCTAGTGCAATGGACAATTGATGCATAATTAGATTAGGATCTAAGCTTGGCATGTCTGAATGTTTCAATACCACCCCAACTATATTTTTCAATACAACTCTTGACATCGAGTGTTTTTCAACACTTATCAGTTTGGTCATACCCCATTTTGTCATGTGCTCTTACCTGCCTGCAAGCATTCAATCCTTATTCTTAGAACTTAGTATCAGTTAACACATTTAAAATTTTTAAACACAACATTTAATGCTTGAGCTATGTCATGATCTTTTCTTTGTGTACTAACTTTTATTGGTTTTTGTTGAGTGTCCTTGTCTCATAATTCTCTTCGGGATGCATAGCTAGAGGACTTGGGGCATGGGGCATATTTTTATTTGCTTCCTACTTTATGTTTAACTATTTTTGCACAACCGTTCTACTGGTCATCCTAGCCTCTATGCCTTGATGTGAGCATGGTTTTTCTATATTAAACTGGGTAAGCTAACATCACATTCATATCTTCATAGTTGTGCTCGTGACTAGTGATGGTTGTGTGATGTTTCCGATATTAATCACATTCATATCTTCATGGTTGCACTTGTGACTAGTGATGATTGTGTGATTCTCTGATATCCATTAATAATGGCCCAATGATGAAAATAAGTTCCTTTACATTCTCTTATGAATGATGAACACAAGATCCTATGTTTGTTGCTCTATTGCAAGTACACCTTTGCATTTTCATGTAGCTTGCATTGTTAGACCTCATGTTAGTTTGCATTTTTAGGATGCATTATGAGTTTGAGAAGGTTTCCTTCATCTTTCTTGTGGACTTTTAATCAACTATGATCACATTCTGATCTTCATTTCCTTATCTTCTTTTGTGATCTCAATCAAAAATTTCTACCTTAAACAGTTGATTAATTTTGGGGCATTCTTTTTCTTGAGGCAAATTCTCGTTCTTCTTTCCATTTCTTTCCATCTCTTCCAAACTTCTATCTTCCATTTTCTTTCACCCCACTTCTTCTTCTTCTTCTTCTTCTTCTTCTCTTCTAATTCAACCTTGGGGCATAATATTTCATGCTTAATGATCTACCTTGGTTCTGTGATCTTTATATCTTTCATCTTACATCAAGAACCTTATCTTTCGTTTGATTTGATCAAATTTATCAATTTGTTGTTTCTCCTCTATCTCATTTCGATTTCGATCACGAGGGGGCAGTACCTATCAAACTTCAATCTTTGATTCCGCTTTATCAATTATATCAGCCTTGCTTGAGATTATTATCTCTAACATGTCAATTACTTATTTTAGTGTTGACTTTGTCTTTTTCAATTGTGCTTATTTTCGTCCTGATGTGTTCCCAAGTTGACCACACATCTGGGTTGTTTTGTGATCCCAAGTCGACCTCACACTTCAACTGCATTTTTTGACTACATTTGTTCCTGAGTCGACCACACATTTGTTATAGAGGGGCGAATGTATGCATCCTAAAATGGTTTCCTAGACTTTGGGACCCATTTTATTATTTTATCATTTTATCAATTTCCTGAATCAATGCTTTGAAATATTTTCAATTCAAATCAATTTCCTTGATCAAATTGTAATTAATTCAATTATTCAATTATTTCAATATTTCCTAAGG
>MU227534.1:1405004-1445082 GCA_018584345.1 Thuja plicata | reverse complement strand
TAGGACCCATTAAAACACATTAAGACCAGTTAGAACACATTAGGTCTCATTAGCATCAACTAAAACACATTAGGACCCTTATGAGACATAATTGGTCCTAAGAGGTCAAAATGTGTAATAAGTATCCCTAGGGATCCTAATGTGTCCAAAAATATCTTAAGGGGTCGTAGAACCACTTCAGACCCATTGGGAAACATTAGGATTCATTACAACATATTAAGATCCATTATAACACTTTGGGTTCCATTAGGATCCATTAAAACACATTAGGACCCTTATGAGACATAATAGATCCTAAGAGGTCCTAATGCATAATAAGTATCCTTAGGGTTCCTAATGTGTCAAAATTGGTCTCAAGGGGTCCTAGGATTACTTAAGATGGATTGGGACATAGTAGGACCCATTAGAACACATGAGGTCCCTAATGGGGACCTAATGTGTTCTAATAGGTCTTAATGTATGGTAATGAGTCCTAATGTGTCCAAATGGGTCTTTAGTGATCCTAGTGTGTTCAAATGGGTCTTAAGTGGTCCTAGGACCGCTTAAGACCTTATTGGACACATTGGGACCCATCACAACACATTAATACCCATTAGAACACATTTGGTCCCATTAGGATCCATTAAAACACATTAGGACCCTTATGAAACATAATAGGTCCTAAGAGGTAAAAAATGTGTAATAAGTATCCTTAGGGGTCCTAATGTATCCAAACATATCTCAAGGGGTCCTAGGAACACTTAAGACCCATTTGGATACATTAGGACCTACTAAGGCACATTAAGACCTGTTAGAATACAGTAGGTCCCTAATGGGGACCTAATGTGTTCTAACAGGTCTTAATGTGTCCAAATGGGTCCTAATGTGTCCAAATAGGTCTAAAGTTTTCCTAGGACCCCTTAAGACCTTTTTGGACACATTAGGACCAATTATGACACATTAGGACCCGTTACAACACATTAGGTCCCATTAGGATCTACTAAAACACATTAGGACCCTTATGAGACATAATAGGTCCTAAGAGATCAAAATGTGTAATAAATATCCTTGCGGGTCCTAATGTGTCCAAATGGGTCTCAAGGGGTCCTAGCACTGCTTAAGACCCATTGGGAGACATTAGGACCCATCACAACCATAGTGGTTTTAGTGGCGAATATTCAACTTTTGGAAAATTCTAGGAACTATCATTGTCAAAATTTGTGAATCGTGCCCAATATATTGATGACATGTAACTGATTGAATGTTTGACAATGTTAAGTTGAAGATAATGCAAGACATTAAATTAGTTAATGTATTGTATTGTCATTGATATCAACTTGATATCATCTATACGATCATGTACATTATGCCAAAGAATTCAAAGAATCAAAGGAACAAAGGTTATGCTTTCAGCAATGCATAAAAGTCAAGTATTCAGTTAGTGACAAACAACATTGACGGAGTGCACACCGACAGTCTGAGCAAAGAAGAGAAATCATAGTGATACTCAATGATTAGAAGCATAGTGTTTCCCAATGAAAAAAAGCCATAGTGATGCCTGACGAGAAAATTTAGAAGGTTTCTCGACGAGTAAAATTCCAATGATGCCCGACGAACAAAGATCATGAAGCTAACTAGAGTCTCACCGAAAAAATTGTCACTTGTCACCAACAACTAACTGTAGTGGTGACAAATGAAATAGAAAGTTTATAAAATGAAAAAATATCTAGCTTTCAAAGCTAAAGATAGACTTAACTAGTTGTCTACTTTGTTTTATTTGACCAGATAATCAAGAATCAAGAAATAATGAATATCATGTCTATATAAGAGACAAGCTTAATTCATATACGAATGGGATTAAGGGGAGAAAATAGAAAGAGGATGCTGAAGAAAAATTGATGAAGAACAACTTCATGTAGTCCTAATCAAACAAGCTGAAGGAAGAGCTAAGGAATTATGTAGACACCGACGAGCAGTGAAGCACAACATCATAGAGCAGAAAGTATGGAGCACAAAGGATTGAATTGATACATTGGTCGGAGAGGTAATGTACTTAAATAGATCTAAAAATATGCAGTTCAAAGTTGAAATATGAATAGGTCATAGTGTTTCAGTTTAAACATTGAAGCATCAAGTCTCTTAACCGAACAGGACTTAACAGTCTTCTATATATTGAGGTACATCTCAAGGAGTGCCAAAAAGGTTGATTCATGAAAGTAGCATTGGACTTGCCCGATACCTATTGATAGTCTAAGAAGGAGGCTGATTCAAGGATGGTAGCAATAGATTCCTAATATTAAGTGACAACCTGTATGTATAAAATGCTCTAACAAGGTCACACTTAACAGTGTGTCAGTAACCGTTAACAGGGTTGGCTCCTCACAGGGCTCACTTCAGAAGAGTGAAAATTTGGGGTAACGGTCCCAGTGGTTTTTCCCTTAATAGGGTTTCCACATTAAAAATTCATGTTTTATGTGTGTATGATTCATTTCTTTACTATTTTGTATCTTACATAGCTAGATCTAGATTGATCGGTATACTCTGCTTATTTACTAAGTTTTGGTAAATAGTTATACTACTTATCAATAATCAAGAAAGAATAAGGATTGATAGAGAAAACTGACAGACACTTAATCATTATTAGTATTTCATGGATGCATCTTGTAGGGACATAATAATTTGAGATTTATTTATTGGTGGTTAAGTTTGAAGGATAAATTTTGAAGACACTAATTCACCACCCCCTCTCAGTTATTACTAACAATTGGTATCAGAGCTTGTGTTCTTAGAAAGGAAGGTTTCAAGACCTAAGTCAAGATCACAAGATGAATAGATGAGATGTGGCCAAGTTGAACAAAGACAAATTTTCTTCATGGAAAAGTAGGAGAAGACTCCACTTATCAGGTATTGGTAATGATGTTACTCAATTCCTAGATAGTGAATATGTGTTTCCCACAGGAGTATTGATAGTAGACAATTGAGAGAGAATCATTAGCACAACTTCATGGTCATAGAGCTTTCTACCTTACTCTTTGATGCTGAATTTGAAGATTTCAAAGATTGCAAAACTGCAAAGAAGATGTGGGACAAACTGAAGCTTGTACATGGAGGTGATACAAATGTTCTGAGAGCCAAGGAAGAAAGCCTTAGAGGAAAGTTTGATTATCTCAGAATGAAAGAAGGAGAAAAAATCACACACTACAACACAAGAATCAAAGAAGTAGTCATTGATATACAAGGAGTTGGAGGTACACTTGAAGAGGAGAGAGTGGTAAGTAAAATCTTAAGAACCTTACTACCTGTATATACTATTAGAGTTTCTGCCATTCAAGAAATGAGAATAGTAGAAAAAAATATAGTTACTCTTGATAGTTTAATTGGTATACTGATTTCATTTGAGATGAATAACTTTGATAATAGTGTCTTACCAAACTTAGAGTCTATATTTAAGTCTTCTATGAGAATAAGAAAATCAAGTCATAAACACACATCTAGAAGAGATAGTGAAAGTGAAAGTGAAGAAGAAGATCTACATGAAATAGAAACACTTATGGCTAGAAGAATGAAGAAAGGCAAAGGTAAATACAAAGGCAAGTTACCACTTGTATGATTTAATTGTAAAGAGATTGGAAAATTTGCTGCAAGATGTCCTAGCAGAAGAAAAGATGACAGAGTTAATAACAAATCTTTTGAGAAGAAGTTTGACATAGGTGATAACAAGGATTATAGAACTTACCATCAGTCAGAAAGAAGAGGTACCTAAGACTACAAGGACAAATGCAAGAAAGCTAGCTACCTAGCTGCTTGCAAAGATGAATATACTGATGCCAAACCTGATGAAGACATCGAGATGGTGTTTGTGGCTGTGAAAGATGATTCAGATGAAGATGAAAGGTATGTATAATCTGCACTCATATCTAAGGTTAGAAAGAATGACATCTGGATTATAGATAGTGGCTGCACTCACCACATGACCAGTGACAAAGAAAATTTTAACAATTTTGAGTATTATAATGGTGGTACAGTAAGAATGGGTAATGATACACCTTGTCCAGTTGAAGGTAAAGGAACTATAATATTGAATAACCTGATTAAATGTGAAAATTATTATTGGGTAAAAGGATTGAATTATAATCTGTTGAGTGTTTCTCAGCTGAATAATTCAGGTCACAGAGTAGCATTTGAGAATAAGAAGGCAAAGATCTCCAATGAATCAAGAAGATTGATTGGTAGTGATGAACAAACAAAAGGTAACTTATTCTGTCTGAATGATACCAACACCACTTGCTTAATGACTAGAAATGTAGACATATGGTTGTGGCACAAAAGATTGTGTCATGTGAATTTTGACAACACGATGAAAATAAGCAGAAGGAGAAATGTAAGAGGCTTACCGACGATGACAAAGCCTGACAACATCATGTGCAAGAATTATCAAAAAGGTAAAATGAAAAAATCTGGTTTCAAAAGTAAAACCCATACATCTGATGATATTATAGAATTACTCCATACTGATCTCTATGGACCAATGAGGACAAAGAGTTATTATGGAGATAGATATTTCATTCTCTTTGTTGATGATTACTCTAGAATGATGACAGTTATGTTTCTAAAAGATAAATCTGAAGCATTCACCACAACAAAATAGGATTACTGAGAGAAGTAACATATCAATAGTAGATTGTGCTAGAACATTGATGATAGAGAAAGGCATCACCCAAATCTTGTGGAGGGAAGTTGTCAGTACTGCTGTCTACACATTAAACATAATACAATTGAAGGACACAAAGAAGACACCCTATGAGCTTTGGTATGGTAAAACACCCAATAGAAGTTACTTCAAAATATTTGGTAGTCAATGTTATATCTTAAAGGATGATAGAAATGGAAATCTTGACACCAAGAGTGATGAAGGTATCTTTCTATGGTATTCCACCAAAAGCAAGGCTTATAAATGTCTTATTATGACCTCTAACAAAATTGTTGAAAGTGCAAATGTAAAGATAGATGAATTTGTAGAAAAGAATGAGCTGTAAAGCACAAAAGAAATAGAGGACTAAAACAAGTTTGTATACTATGAAGAACCCAACACTCTACCCAAGAAATAGCACTTAATTCCTGAGCAATAGAATGTTGTAACTGACGGTCAGGCTGGAAATACCGACAATCAAGATAATGATCAAAATAATGTGCAAGGTGATGAAGAATAGAATGAAGGAAAAAATGATGATCAAGATGATAGACAAAGAGTTGAACCTATACTTGCAAGATATGTAAGAAGGAACCATCCAGAGATAAAGATCATAGGAGATAAGAAAGTTGGTACAAGAACAAGAAGTAAGTCTTTAAACTCAAGTTGTTTACTTTGTGAGTTTGAGCCAAAATTTGTCAATGTTGTACTTGATAATGAAGAATGGATAAGTGCCATGAATGATGAGATTGAGGAGATTGAAAAAAATAAGACATGGTCACTTGTGCCAAGACTAGATGACAAGAATTTCATCGGTACTAAATGGATATTCAGGAATAAGCTGAATGAGAATTGAGAAGTCACAAGAAAAAAAACAAGACTAGTATGAAAGGGTATGCACAAGAGGAAGGTATTGAATATGGAGAAACCTTTGCACCTTTTTCTAGGCTAGAAGGTGTAAGAATAATAATTTCTTATGTTGCATTCAAAGGATTCAAGGTATACCAGATGGATGTCAAGTCAGTATTCCTAAATAGAATACTTGAAGAAGAGGTATACATTGAGCAACCACAAGGGTTTGTAGATCCATACAAGAGAAACATGGTATGTAGACTTCACAAAGCCTAGTATGGATTAAAAAAATCTCCGAGAGCCTGGTATGAACGAATTCATTCCTACCTTATAAGTATTGGATTTGTAAGGACTAGTGAAAATAGTAATCTTTATTTAAAGGAAGATATTGATGCTAAAACTTTGATTGCTGAAATATTTGTTGATGACATAATATTTGGAGGCAATGATACGCTATGAAAATCATTTGCTAATGAGATGAGAAAAGAGTTTGATATGTCTATGTTTGGAGAGATCAAGTTCTTTCTTGGTTTATAGATCATTCAACAAAGTGAAGGTATTTTCATTACACAGTCCAAATACATTAAAGAGGTCCTCAAAATATTCAAGATGAAAGATTCCAAACCAATTGGAACACTGATGGCTACTAGATGTAAGTTGAAAAAGGAGGACAAGACAACAAAGGTAAATCAGACTTTGTACAAATCAATGATTGGAAAACTTATGTATGTTGTACACACTAGACCAGATATTGCACATGCAGTAGGAATAGTTGCTAGATTTTCTACTAACCCCAGGGAATCACATATGACTGCTGTGAAAAGGATTTTAAGATATCAGAAGAATACTCAGGAATATGGCTTATGGTATAGAAGAGAAGGAAAATTTGAACTTAAGGTTTTTGCTGATGTTGATTGGGCTAGAAATCTTGATGACCAAAAGAGCACAACTAGAGGAGCATTCTTTATGGGTGACAGACTTGTCACATGGATTAGCAAGAAGCAAGGATGCATCTCTCAGTCTACTGTAGAAGAAGAGTATGTTGCTGCTGCTACAAATTTCTCAAATATTGCATGATTAAACAGTTACTAGAAGGTATGCATTTGAAGATCTTAGAACCAGTAATTATATATTGTGATAACACTAGTGAAATAAAAATTTCTAAGAATCCAGTCATGCATGCTAAGACTAAACACATTGCCATCAAGTATTATTATTTGAGAGAACAAGTTCAAGAAAAGGAAGTGACACTTCAGTATGTGCAATCTAAAGAACAATTAGCTAATATCTTCACCAAGCCACTGCCCAAGGATGCATTTGAGTACTTGAGAAAGAGACTAGGGGTCAAACCCTTGTCTACCAGCTAGTAAAATGACTAGAAGGCTGCATCAACCTACATATTATCAGAATATTATTAATGTTGATGCAAGCAAAGAGATGAACTTCAAAGCTACATCTATATACAGATAGGTATATATCAGCACCGAGCACCGGAGCATATTGATGTATTGCTGATGGATAAGGGAAATTCAAGGAATATATTATGGATGGAGAAAAATGATTTTTTGACATGAATGCCAGATATTTGTAAAATATTTGTTTGGAATTGTTTTCAAAGGGAATGAAATTATCCATATTATCAGATCTTTCTAGAAAGGGAAAGAGATTATCCATTATCACATAAAATCCAACAGGGAGAGATTATATCCTTAGGGAGAGAAATTGTTATGGAAAGATAATACAAAGGGAGAGTTGTTGACAAGAGAAAAAGACATCAAAAGAGAAAGAATAGTCAAGGGAGAGAAATTGACACAAGGAGGGAACACAACACCTAAGAATATAGAGAGCTGCAAGAATCAAATCTAAGCTAAACTAGAGCTTACCGATGGTCAAACATATATCGGTTATCAAAACAAAAATATTGGTAGTTTGATGAATCTCAACTATTGTATTTCATATTGTATTAGAAATAGTATAGTGTGATAATATACTATTTTTCCATCAATGCCAAAGGGAGAGATTGATGAAATCTAATTGATTGAATATTTGACAATGTTAAGTTGAAGATAATGCAAGGCATTAAATCAGTTAATGTATTGTATTGTAATTGATGTACACTTGATATCATCTGTAGGGTCATGTACATAATTCCAAAGACTTTAGAGAATCAAAGGAACAAATTTTATGCTTTCAACAATGCATAAAAGTCCAGTATTCAGTTAGTGACAAATTAAACTGACGAAGTGCACACCGACAGTCAGAGCAAAGAAGAATAATTACAATGATACCTGATGATCAAAAGCATAGTGTTGCCCAATGAAGCAAAGCCACAGTGATGCCCGACAAGAAAATTCAGAAGGTTTCTCGATGAGTAAAATTCCAATGATGCCCGATGGATGAAGATCGCGAAGCCAACTAGAGTCTCACCAATAGAACTGACACTTGTCACCGACAACTAACTATAGTGGTGACCGATAGAACAAAAAGTTTAGAAAATGACAAAATATCTAGCTCAAAGAGATAAATATAGACTTAACTGGTTGTATACTTTGTTTTATTCAACCAAAGATAAGTGATTGATTTAAATATGATTTGTACAGTTGGAAAGAAGATATCCACGAGACAAATCAGGAGTTATGCTTTAAATCTAATTGAATAGATTATTTTTCACGCCAAGAATAAAGAATCAAAAATCAAGAAATAATGAATATCATGTCTATATAAGAGAAAAGCTTAATTCATTTACGAATGACATTAAGGGGAGAAAATAGAAAGAGGATGCAGAAGAAAAACTAATGAAGAACAACTTCATGTAAACCTGATCAAACAAGCTGAAGGAAGAGCTAAAGAATTCTGCAAACACCGACGAATAGTGAAGCACAACATCATAGAGTATAAAGTATGGAGCACAAAGGATTGAACTGATACATTGGTCAGAGAGGTAATGTACTTAAATAGACATGAAAATCTACAATTCAAAGTTGCAATATGAACAGGTCATAGTGTTGCAGTTTAACCATTGAAGCATCAAGTCTCTTTACCGAGCAGGACTTAATAGTCTTCTATATATTGAGGTACATCTCAAGGAGTGCCAAAAAGTTTGATTCATGAAAGTAGCATTGGGCTTGCCCGATACCTATTGAAAGTCTAAGAAGAAGGCTGATTCAAGGATGGTAGCAATAGATGCCCAATACTAAGTGACAACCTCTATGTATAAAATCCTCTAACAAGGTCACACTTAACAGTGTGTTTGTAACCTTTAACAGGGTTGTCTCCTTACAAGTCTCACTTCAGAAGAGTGAAAATTTGGGGTACCGATTCTAGTGGATTTTCCCTTAACAAGGTTTCTACATTAAAAATTCATGTGTTATGTGTGTATGATTCATTTTTTTACTATTTTGTATCTTACATAGCTAACTCTGGATTGATCGATATACTCTGCTTATTTACTGAGTTTTGGTAAATAGTTATACTGCTTATCAGTAATCAAGAAAGAATAAGGATGGACAGATACAATCAACATATATTTAATCATTATTAGTATTTCATGACATGCATCTTGTAGGGACATAATAATTTGAGATTTATTGATTAGTGGTTAAGTTTGAAGGATAAATTTTGAAGCCAGTGATTCACCCTCCCCTCTCAGTTATTACTAACATATATGGTCACCCAAATCACCCAATTTTAACATGGTAACAGGTCAATATTATTTTTAATGTCAATGGGCCCTTGGTCTTTTGGTGAAGTTGAATGGCTCGCAACGATCCCACCAGGGATCAATTCTTTCCGAATGCAAGGCTCCAACACCATAAGGGATGAGGCTGGGATCATGCCCTAGGAAAATTTGGCAGCATGGATGCTCCTCAGTCCTTGGATCTAAGCCGAAGAGGTTTTAGGCACAAGTGGGCCCGTATCGGGTTCCTAAAATGTCTATGGTGGCCTTCGCTGGTTGGTAGCTCACAGGCTTCATGCCTCACTGGGTTGCCTCGCAGGTCTGAATCCTCCAACAAAAAAAATAAATAAATATTATTTTTAATTTCCATTAAGATTTTTCCATTTGATGTGGTTGACCGGTATATTCTCCTTTATCAAGTTTGATGTGGTTCTTGTAAAGGCCTCCTATTTCGCCAATGATTATTAATA
Organism: Thuja plicata; assembly: GCA_018584345.1. Lineage (NCBI taxonomy): Eukaryota > Viridiplantae > Streptophyta > Pinopsida > Cupressales > Cupressaceae > Thuja > Thuja plicata. Next base: position 1,435,415 of record MU227534.1, on the reverse strand, counting down.
ATGAATTGAATGAGTCAGCCCATTTGGCCCCAAAAAAATAACATTTCTTTGTGGATGACCATTATATTCGTCGGTCGGCAAATTTTTTGCCACACTTAAATCAAGATGTTAATGTATTTTGAAAACCCTGGGAATTCACAAAAAATGGAAATTGGAATCATGGATTGATATGAATTCAAATTTGGTAATTAAAAGATTGAAAACATAAACACAATTTTAGGTTTGTTACAGTATTTTTGTCTCCCATTAATTTTTTTTGGAGGGCCAGATTTACAAATTAAACTTTGCAACAGTAAACAGAGGATTCAACATTTCATAAAAAGTGTAAAGGACCAAGGTAAGAAATTATTTGTTCACACTTCACAGTATTGTTATTAACTTTAATTCTTATAATCCTAGTGACTAGTGAGAGGTTAAGATTTTGGAAAAGCACGATTATCCTAAGTATCTCTAGGTTAGTGAAGGGATTGAGATGTCAGGGGAGGTTGAGACTCAGACTTCTCACTAGGGTGATAGCACTAAAGGGATTTCCATGTCATACATGGGAAAGAGTGATACTCCTAAAGGAAGTGAAGGGATTGCAAATGAAATGCCAAAGCTATAAGTTGACAAGGCTAAGACTCCTCAAGGCATTGAAGGGATTAGAAGGATAGAAAAGGGTAAGACCCCTCAGGAAAGTGAAGGGGTTGGAAGGGTAGCCAAGGGTAAGTTTCCTCTGGGAAGTGAAGGGATTGGGAGACCATAAAAATGCCCAAAACTTAGGGATACTACCATAGAGGATTTCATTGGAATTAGAAACATTTATTCTCAATCAACTTCTGTAATTGCAAGTGCAAAAGCCATTATCAATAGATTACTAGTACTACCACCAAAAGTTGGGTTTGTCATTGAGTTGAATCAAAATGCATCAAATGAGGATAGCAATGGTTGCATAGAAGAATATGTTATAAGGGATACGCAGAACCCATTGGATGAAAATGATAGCAATGAAGATAATATTGATATTGGTAGGAAGATAAGAAAAAGGAAAGTAAAAATGGGGCAGGAGCGGGAAATGGAAAGAGATTTTAAGGTTGATTGGGTAGAAAATTACTAGTTCATATAACCAGGCCAAAACAATTTTGAATAACCAAAATAATGCAGGTGTAAGATTTGTACCTAGAAAACTAAAACAAAGAAGTTGCAACTAAAGCTTGACACTGTAGAAAAGCATATTGGTAAGGTTTATGAAAAATAGACCATAGACAGACAAGAAATATCTATAATTAGATGGAAATGAAAGGAAGAGTGTCTTCATGTTAAGAATGCCATGAAATATTAAGATCATAACAAGAGAATGACAGTAATTACTAGTAGTGGAAATCCAATCAAGGCTAAGTTTCTACATGTAGCCAATGAAGCAAACCTGACAAAGACCGTTCAGATGAGTGTTTTTTTTTGTATTTTTTTTCTAGAGGGTGTCCTATGAGAGACTTCTAAAAATATGGTAATTTATTATCCTTTTTTAGATTTCATCACTATCCTATGTCACATTGGTCAACAAATGCTGGATGAGAAATGGAAAACTATCTTTCTAAGGTGGAAAAGAAAAATATATAGGAGAAAATAAACCAGTCCAGATTCATTTAATTATCCATAGATGAAGTTACTGCCGTAGATATAACTACTTGGGTCTGTATGCATGTGTATATAGTAAAATAACATGTCCACCAAGCTCATCTACTCTATGTTCATAAAATGAGTGGCAATTCAATGACATAAAACTTATATTTTGAAGTCAAGAAAGCTTTGAATGAAGTTGTTGGTATGGATCATTTGACAATTGGCAATAAGTTAGTGTGTGTTGGATCTAATGGAGCTATAGTAATGCAAGGCCAAAGGAATGGTCTTTGTACAAGATTACAAACTAGTATTGAACATTACATTCTTTCCATACATTGCCTGGCCCACCAAACAAATTTAGCATATAAAATTGTAAGTGAAATTCCTATAGTGTCAAAAGTTTAAGATCTAGTCTATGAGCTATACTCTTACTTCTGAAAAATTCCTAAATTTTTTGTAGAATTTAAGATTTTATCAGAGTGATTAACAATAGTAAACAAGCTTCTCAAGGATGTTGAGACAAGCTGGATCTCTTTGCATAGATGAGTAGAACAAGTTCTAACAGAATATCAATCCTTGATTGGAAAAGTATATGAAAAATTCATCATAGTAGACAAAGATCATGATCTATTACATAAGTTAAGTGATATAGAGACCCTGTTAACTTTACCCACTCTTCTCCCAATGCTGGATAAAAAACTTGTTAAGAAAGCCCAAGACATAACTATGTATATCCATGAGTATAGAAGCTTACATATAATGACATGCATTGCCTTGGATGCTCTGTATTTATATATCATAGCACTTCAAAGCCCAATTTTTTTGAGGTGGTAGACAATTACAGATTTGAATCATGTTCAAATTCAATGCAAAAAATAATTTATGTGTATTTTGAAAGGATATGAAATACCAATGCGCCAATCTAAAATGGGAAATTTGACAAGATTGTTAAATCTTTTAGTGATATTTGAAGTCAATTTCCTACCAAATTTCAACTGAGATTAGTTAAAGATTTCCTCGAGAAGAAATCTTGATTCCATGGGTTGTGTGTTTCGTCATTTTTGAAAAAATTCAGAGATACACAAACTGATGCACATATCTTTCATAAAAAAATTGACGAATTGATGAGAGAGTTTTCAAAACATGCAGATTACAATGAATAACCAATTGAAGGAATTTTAGATTTAGCTAATCTTAATAAACAATGTAGACAATTTGCATCATGTATGAAATTGTAGTTGAAAAACTTAGAGAATTTGCATTTGAACCTAGTGCAATAACTAGGCTTTGGAAAAGGATAGATAAAAGTGAGCATTGCATGATTCAATATCAAGATATTTCAAACTTGTTGATTTATGTCAAACAATGATATTCGGGTCAATGGAAGATGAAATAATTTTCAGTGCATTGGGGTTTTTGAAATCAAAGATCAGAAACAAACTAGACAAAAATTTGGAAACTTGCTTGAGGTTGTTTGTAACTCAGTACAATGTTAGATATTTTCCTTATGATAGGCAATTGGAAAATTGGAATTCCATGTGTGAAAGATGAGGGATTTTCAACAATTCAAAACCTGGTGGTGCTACTTCTTTTGAGATAAATGATGGATCTTAGTCCCAGACTCAGAATGAATATGAAGAATTTTTTGATTTTGAATACCTAACTCAGAATGAAGAGGAACCTATTATTACTAGTCAATTTGAAGAGTTGGATTCCATATGGGATATAGAAGTGTCAGACTACCCACTAAGTCAGTGAAGTGATTTATCATTTAGTTAATAGGTATTTATATAGATACGTCATATATAGTACTTCTTCAATCTTGACTCATATATCAATTAAATTTTACAAAACTATTGTTCATGATTTTTGTAACTTGTTACTGTATTGAAATTTGAATTATAATGTATTCCTAATTTCCTAGAAATCCTCATACTCATTCAGAATGAAGACACATTTCATATTGTATGATCAATAGTGAGACATGTTTCTTGAATTATTAGTAAACTCTAAAGTTGATATTCTACTTCTAGGGTTCTGGTCAAATTTCTGTGTTATAATGTATGTGCGTGTTAAATTGAATTTTCTCATGATCATCATCTAACAAATAAAAGGAAAATATTGAAACTAAAAATTGCAAAGGACCAATTCAATAAAAAAAAATGAACTTACTTCATGAATTTTGGAGAGAAAACACGCTTTCTTTGTATTAATAAAAAAATTAAATACAATTGATTTGCATATCGATTGCAGTCACTACCCAAGTATAGTATCCATTACACTATAATAATATCAGTCTATATCCTAGAAAAATATCCCTTGTATCAGTTGTGGTATCCCATATTATACAAAATAAATGGGATGAAAACAAGATTCCAACCAACAAATCTATTCCCTATAAATAACTAACTGAAACTAAACATCAAAGAAAAATAATCCAGCACAATTGTTTCCTAATTGATGTCCTTTTTTGGCAGTTCCTTAGGCTTCTTCAAATTCTTAGTTATCTAACCTGCCACTTGAACATGTGTGGGTCATTTGAAATGTGAAATATCAGAAACAAGCAATATTAGATTGCCCCATTTCTTCCCATTGACAACACAAGATTCAACCTTAAATCTGGAAAACTTGACTTCGAAAGAAATACATTTTTTGAAAATATCATTAAATATTTCAATTGTAAAATTATCTTCTCTTTTCAACTGATCAACCACCTTTCTAGGTGATTCCTCAAATTCAATCTTCCATTATTGAACATCCTTTACCTTGCCAATGTATCAATAATATCTGGGATTGACTTGATCCTTTACCTTGCCATTTTATCAATAATATATGGTATTAACCTATGATTATTTGAAACAAAATAAGTCATCCTTTGTTTCACCTTTTCTTCTTCATGTTCAATATAACTTAGATTACTTGATACAACTTCAATCATTTGTACAATCAATTTGATTTCTTATGGAGCTTCTGGATCCCTTCTTGTAACTTCATAAACTTGATTGAGTTCAAAATGAGAAGGCCTCTATTTTCTCATTATCTCTTGCATCTTAGGCTTATTATATTTGAAATAAATCTCCATCCATACCAAGCTATTATAACTTGTGGGGAGTTCATCACATTTTTTCAACACAAATTTTACTCTAAAAGATAGTATATCCTTTAAATTTTTACATTCACAATCCTTAGAAATATCTTCTTGTTTATCAAGATCCTGTTGTGAACTTTCTGGAACCTGTAAAATAGTTTGTGGAACTAATATTTTCATTCTATGATATGGGGTTTTACACTGCATCAATTCCTTCTTCATGTTTTCTACCTTCAAATATAATTCATTAATTACCTTGTTCATCTCTACTTCCTTGAGTTGAGATTGTTCCAACTTTTCCTACATATGTTTAACTTGAGCTCTATTAAACATAGTCATGTGCATTAATTCTAAGGCCGAGGCTAATGAATTGGTACTATCAATTGTTTGAACAACAACCATACCTTATGAACCTTTTTCTATATCTACCAACTTGGGCTTTCTATCACCCTTAAAACTAGCCCATGTGGCTAGATTCTATATTTTTGGATCAAAGCCAAATCCTTCAATCTTCTCCAAATTATCAAACTCTTCCATAAATGCGGGATCATCTTTCTTTCTAACTTGATCCAACAAGAATAATTCTTTCCATGTAAGCCCTGACATAATCAACATATTACTTTTCATCACTATATCCCTTTCTTCTTCTATAGTGTAAGTGATATCATCAATGATTTGTTTGATGGTGGTTTCATGTTGAGACTCTTCAACACCCATAGGCCATAATTTATTATTTTTCTCAAAATATTTCATCTTGTATTGTATCCAAAAATCCTTAAATTCATGTATTTTTGTAGAGTCATCCCTCTTAAGGAACCTAAGAGAAATAGCTTCTCTTTCATCATTTGTGTTAATGGGAATTCCATCCTCAAGAGTTTGCACTTGGTATCCATGAACTTCATCTTGGAAAATACGGGTGGAGATGTTGGTCTTTATTTCTTCTCCTCTCTTAATCCCCTTAGGATATGTGCCACTTCCTCTGAATGACATTCATCATGTGAATCATTTCAAGAAATGAGTGGGATAACAATTTCTTCTTGTTGCATTGGAGGTGGAGATTCTATATTTGAATCCTGCAAAATCAATTTTCTCATTTTCTTAGGAGGATCAAGTTACTTCTCAACCTCCTTAGGCTTTTCTTGTTGTTGACTCTAGTTGAACAACTCCTCAAAATTCTCAATGCATTTCTCAATTCTCAACACTACAAACTTTTCTTCATCATAAAATCTAGGTTGTCGCATTTTTAAGCTTTCTCCTTCAATCTTCAAAATAATTCCCCACTTCTTAACCTTCTAAATAATGGCTGAGGTTTCATCACAATTTATTATCATATCTTCATCAATATTCAATTGTGTTTTAATTTTGAAATCATGGATTGGATATGTCCCTCTGGGTCATAATCCCTACTCTTCTCACTTTCCAATCTATAATGATTTTTCATATATTCTTGTAATTCAGCTAACATATTTGAACCAATGGTGAATCCTACAAATTTTACAGAATTAGGCATATATGTACCATTATTCCTTGGAGCTACAATCTCCTTCTCTAGCCAAAACATCTACCACATGAATTCCAAAAACCCAATCATTTTTTATACATGCGTGGGAAACTTATGACACTTTTGTCTCCACCTATATATGTTGATCAATGTATACTTTGGTTTACAAATCCAATCCCCAAAGTTATGAGGATAATTTCTAAGGAAAATACTCCTTTGGCCTAATCAATTCTTTTATTTTCTAAGGACCTCTTTCCTTCTGATGACCTATCAACCTAAAAATACATAACACAAATATATCTTGGAATTTTTTGAAATCACAATCTCTTCTATTCTTATCCATGCTTGACACCATAGCTACACTATAATTTTTGTTTCCTTTCCCATCACTTGTAGTCAAATTCAAATATTCTCTATACTTAGAAATTTTTAGGTACAAAATTAAATGTAATATAAGAGTATAATTTTTAAATTATTTAGTTGTTTTCTATTTTATCAATTATTGATGTAGTAACCTCTCTATCTTGGTAGAAAAATCAAATTCTAAAGAGAAATTAGGGTTCTAAATTCTCATTGACATGTACATGAAGTCAAATGCATTTTGACTTGGAATCCTCTCCACATAGTTGTTCGCATGGATAGTATGTATTCTGAAAGAAACCAATAAAAAAAAATTTCAAATGTGGGCCTTTCCAATCCACTAATATAATTCAATTTTCAAGACCTCTCTTCATGAAATACGAGACCTCTCTTTAATTGGAACTCCTCACCATTCTCTCATATTCAATGATAGATTGATCTCTGCCAATTTTGGTTGGGGCTTGCTTTCTTAGGTCAAAAAATTATTCTATACATGCCCTATAAATATTTACCAGAGGTGAGCCATCTATTCTCCTTATCATTCTAGTCTTTGGCCCAGAGCACTTGGCTAGAACATTTATCAAATCTAAATCCATATACACATTTGGTACTATGACCTTTGCCAAGTCCAACCTCCAAGGATTGCACCTTGGTTCCCTTTCATCTCAGTTTTCATAGAAAAATAGAATAAGAACCTACCAGAGACTGGAATGGTATAATCTCTACATTCCCTCCATTCATCTAAAAATACATTCTTTACACCTATATCTACCAAACCTATCAATAGGCTAATAAATGTGCTATGTAGGGGTTTCTCTTTAGGTGCTTTAACTTTCTCTAAAACTTCCTTCTTCTTAGTCATTTTATAAAAATGCAATAAGTGACAAGCTTAGAGGATAATTTTACTTACTGGTTTGAACTACGCAAGCTTGTCTTCTCAACTAGCTTTGTTCCCTCCACTGACTAAGCTTGGTCTTCAATGATTTTGACAATCCGAGTCAGATTACCTATTTTTTATAATTGAATGGTCTTAAATTTATGCCCATTAATTTCCATACTCCACATGAGATATTTTGTATGTACAAAAAATCTGTCAGCACACTCAACCATTAATTCAGTCACCCTTTGTTAAATGTTTCACTTTTTGCAATTTTGGAACTCACTAATATGTCCTCTTCAAAATAGAAAAAAATCATTGCTTCGCTGTCCTCCTTAACTTTGAGCCAATGCAAAAAATCTCCATTTCGCAACTACCAATTCCATGACCCGTGAATTACTGAAAATGGTTCTTTTTCCTTATTTCCAAGGTGATTACACATTTTAATCTTTTCAATATGCCCACCAAATTAATTTTACACTAATTTTTTTTTAATTCACCAATATATATTTTTGTAGTTTTGAAAAAAAAACACAATTCGCCTGGATTTTTCACATAGTTTCAAGTAGCATGAATGATTCGCCAATTGACATTATTATTTATCCTCTGTAAACTAAAATTTTTCACCAATAAAATTAATATTTTCCTCGGTAGTTTTACACACTTCACCATTTTTTACACCTTTTTTGAAGGAGAGGTTTCTTAAATATTACTCTGATTATGACATATTAAGACCCTTTAGAACAGAGTAGGTCCCTAGTGGGGACCTAATGTGTTCTCATGGGTCTTAATGTGTCATAATAGATCCTAATGTGTCCAAATTGGTCTTAAATGGTCCTATGACCCCTTAAGACCTATTTGGACACATTAGGACCCATTACAACACATTAATACCCATTAGAATACATTAGGTTCCAATAGGATCCACTGAACCACATTAGGACACTTATGATACATAGTAGGTCCTAAGAAGTCCTAATGCGTAATAAGTATACTTAGGGGTCCTAACATGTTCAAATGCATCTTAAGGGGTCCTACAATCACTTAAGACCCATTGGGATACATTAGGACCCATTACAATACATTAAATCCCATTACAACACATTAGGTACCTAATGGGGATCTAATTTGTTCTAATAGGTCTTAATGTGGGTCCTAATGTATCCAAATGGATTTGAATATGATAGGTCTCATTAGAATCCATTAAAACACATTAGGACCCTAATGAGACATAATAGGTCATAAGAGGTCAAAATATGTAATAAATATCCTTAGTGGTTGTAATGTGTCCAAACAAGTCTCAAGGGGTCCTAGGACCACTTAGGACACATTGGGACACATTAGGACCCATTACAACACATCAAGATCCATTATAAAACATTAAGTCCCTAATGGGGACCTACTGTGTTCAAACGGGTCTTAATGTGTCGTAATGGGTCTTAATGTGTCCAAATGGGTCTTGAGTGGTCCTATGACCTCTTAAGACCCATTTGGATACATCGGGACCCATTACAACAAATTAATACCCATTATAATACATTATGTCCCATTAGGATCCACTAAAATATAGTATGACCCTTATGAGACATAAGAGGTCCTAAGAGGGGAAAATGCATAATATGTATCCTTAGGGGTCCTACTATGTCCAAAAATGTCTTAAGGGGTCATAGGACCACTTAATACCCATTGGGACACATTAGGACCCATTATGACACATTAAGACCCATTATAAGACATTAGGTCCCTAATGGGGAAACAATGTGTTCTAACAGGTCTTAATGTATTGTAAAGGGTCCTAATGTCTCCAAATGGGTCTTAAGTGGTCCTAGGACCCCTTAAGACCCATTTGGACACATTAGAAGCCATTAAGATGTTGGAATTACTAGGATGATGTATTGAGAGGGGAGGGATGAATCAGTACCTCTAAATTTTTTTATGTGATTGGCCCATTAACCTTTGTGTCATCAGATTTGTATATTCACCTATCTATCTGTTCATCTTTCTTTATGTATCTAAAATCATAACATAAGTTCTTTACATGTGTAAACATTCAATAAACATACATGAAAATAAATAACACATAACACAAGATATAATATCATAGAAAACTTCTGTTAAGAAGTAAAAACTGCGGTAGGGATGTCACCCACAAAATTTCACTATCTACAGATAAGAAGGGGGTCGGTTAAGGCTTACAATTTGATCACTTTTGATGATATACCCTATTAGGAGTATTAGAGTGGAGACCTATTCACATCTACTTTTATTTAAGCTTTAGCAACACCGTTAGGTGTGCACTCCATTAAGAGATTTATCAAGAACTATTAAGTCAACCTTCTACTAAAGGATTTCTAATGTGATGCACTTGTTAGAATGCAACTACATTATAAATTTTGATCTGATAGTATATGTAATCTCTAATTTTTTATAACAGATCCTATAAAGCTTACAACGTATATGTAAACACCCTTAGTGATTGAATGATACCTTATCTCTGCTCATCGATAGCCTTGTCTGTGTTCTTGAGAATTAATATGATCTATTTCTGAACTTTGCATGAATTCACTTCTGCTGCTTAGATGCTCTTTGTGGCTACAATAATTTATCAACTCATTACCTATTATAAATGATTGAACATCTATATATACTAGTTTCTAGGTTCATTCTTGATTCACGCTTTTCAAATTAACTCTAGATCCAAGGTTTACAACTTGACCTTGATCTTTAGTTAGTTATGTTTTAGATTCGTTAGGATTCTTTAAAACATTTACAATATGATTTCTTGATCCTAAAGTAATGTTTTAAAACAAATTAAAAATATATAAATGAAATTACAATGTTTTATCTAACGTGGAAAGTCAGATCCACTTTTTGTGGGTTCTGTAACTTATTGTCGATTCTGATGGTCAGGCTACTCTATCAGTCTATCAGTTTTCTTTCATTCTTTGCTCTGTCGGTCTTTTCCTCCATCGGTGTCCCTATTTTTAACTGTTCATTGGGTTTGTTGCCTTTTCTTCTCTATCGATGATGTTCAAAACACTATACCATTAGTGATGTCCTTTCTACTTTGTCATGGGTTCAACACTTGTCATTGTTCATAAGGAAATTCTATACTTAGTATTTTCATGTCAAGCATTGTTATCTCGTCGGGTATGCAGTGTGTTGTTCGTCAGTTATGCCTATACCGATTACCTTTATCATGTTTTTCACTTAAGTATACTAATGGAAAAACTTAATGTCATCAATCTCCCCCTTTGACATTTGTATCAAAAATTGATATGTGCAACATACTCAATGTGTTAGTATGTACACCTGTGTATACTTCATCTTTAGTCATTTTTCTTTTAGTCATGAAATGACTCCCCCTATGCATATGCCAGTAAGTGTAAGTTTATGTACATATGATTGCCTTCCCTTTTTTCTTTTTCAGATATTTTATATAGTGTGCATATCTATTTCTGCATATTCATGATGTACATAAAAAATACATATCCTTATCTCTTTCTTCTAATATAGTATATTGTACATATGTACTATTCATTCCTCCTTTTTTGATAATAAAGGCAAAGGTACTTACAACTTTTCAAAAATGTGTGAGTGTGAGGATTTGATTTCCTCCATCATCTTCTCCCATTTCTCCTTCAAATTTTATAGATCCATGTGCTCAATTGATATCCTCACATGTATATCATAGATGTTGTCTACCACAAACATCTCTGGGGTCAAGATCAGATGACTTGCATCTGTAATGTGTTGTTGCAGAGTGGTGAGGTTTGGCAATATGTGAGCCTATAGCTTGATAACCTCATTTCTAAACTGTGTCTCTGCATCCCATATCTCTTTTCTTAGCATGTTTGCCTCTGTGATATTTTTGTGATGTAGCTTTATTGTATTTGCATCAGAGGTTGAACTTTGTGCAATTGTTGTCAGATCTGAATCTAGCTGGGACAACTTTTCACTATTCTCTTTTGTGAAATTCTCAAGTGTGCACATTTGTTGAACTAAGGTAATAGCTTCTAAAATCATAGGTTCTAATTGAATTGCTAATTCAGAGAGCTTTACCTTGTTCTCTGCCACTTCTTGGCTAATCTTCTCAACTAGTTTGTGTTGATACTTCTTTTCTGCTTGTTCTTCCATTGCCTGCTCTGCATCTACACTTTGAGTAGTGATGGCATCGGTAAGAACTACAATTTTTTCCATGACTGATATTTTATCTTCAATTTTTGTATCAGGAACAAGTTGACGTAGTATATCCCTAGCTTTTTCAAGTGCTTGGGCTTCCCTATGTGCCTTTTTCATTTTCTCCTGTATGGATTTTCTTTGACATATCACTCAAAACTTTTGAAGTGTTTCAGTATCCAAAGTAGATACATCCCACTTGGGTATTTCAATTACCTCATCAATTTTTACTGCCAAGATGTCTTTCTTCATTACTTTCTTCTTCTTTTTCTTTGGTTGAGAGACAGATTGGTGAACTACCATTTGTAGATCTTGAGATTGCATTGATTTGGTAGGTGAAGGTCAAGAAGATGAAACTTCTTGTTTCTTCTATTCAGAATCCACCTGTTGGTTGTGTGAAGACGTCTCTTTAGTGGCCTTGGGTGTGTCTACAGATTTTTATTCCTTTCACTTCATGCTATCATATTGCTTAATTTCTTCACTCTTTTCTTTCTCTTCATCCTTTCTCAATGTTTCATCTTTGTTAATATCTTCTCCTTTGTCTTTTTAAATAGACAATTTTTGTTGAGTGTCAGTTGCATCCTCCATCTCTGTGTCTATATCTTTTTGAGTGTCGAATGCATCTTTATTTTCTTCATTACCCATGTCCTTTGGTGTATCATCATATTTTTTAGATTATTTATCCTAACTTGAATCAATATCAATAGCTTCTATTAATATTTTCATGTTGGTCAGTGTATTTACCTCTGTAGTGTCAATAAGTATGTCCTATCCATCGATATCACCTTATGCAACAGTGACATCTTCATCTTTTTGCACGTCTTCTATGGGGTCTTTTCCTGTAATGTCATTAATGACATTATCTAACCATGTTTCATCATTGACATCCTCATTAATGTTACCTTTTATTGTCAATTATTCTTTTGTAACTTCTGCTTCATCATTCAAATCAATTTGAATTGGGCTTGGTGTAATTTGGCTTTCTTCACTCTGAGTTTTTTCAAGAGTAGTGTTAGGTCATACCTCATCTACAACTTCAGTATGTTTTGGGCATGTTGTATCACTCTCTTCTTTTTCCAATTCCACTGATGAATCTTCATGTACATCTTTAATGATGATGTGTTCTTTCTCTAGGCTAGCTTCCTTAGTGGGATTTTTGAGTATTTTTCACCACTTCTTAATGCTTTCCTGATCTAGCTCAATTAGCTTTCCTTTGAGAAATATGTATGATCTCATTTTGGGTGAGAAATCCTTTTCATACTTTTTCGTCATTTCAATTATCTCTTCCTTTTTTGAATCAGAAGGCATAAGAGTAACAAGTACTCTTTCTCTTATCTGTTTTTCCTGGTGAAGTGCAAATGTCCATCTTGTAGACAATCTTTCTATTAGTTCCTTAAGTACATCATATTCTAAGAATTGAAGTGGAACATAATGGTATTTGCACATTTTAGCTATTATAGCTTCTTCAATTTTGTTTTGATCCTTTGGATGAAATTTCAACCATTTCCTAATGTTAGGATCTGAAATAGATTGTGATTCTGAAATGTTCTTACATATTTCATCAATGGTCTTTGGAATCAAGGGTTCTTTCCCTTTTTGTACTTCTATGTCAGCTTCATCCATAGCTGAGTCTTCTAGATCTTCTCTTGTTTTGTTTAATTTCCTCCTTTTGGTATGTTTTCCCTTTGGTGAGACTGGTTTCCTCTTGTAGGTTCTCACTCTTCCTTTCTTTAACGGTGAAGGAGTTGCTTCCTTTGTTGTTTTGCTTCTTGTCCTTGAAGCATCAGTTGTTCTTGATTTCTTAGGTGGAGGAGGAGGTGGTGAATCTGACTGTGTGGCCTCTAAATCACTCTTTTTTTTATCTCCACCAAGGGTGATTGTCCCTTGGTTTCTTCCTCCTTTCCTTCTATTTCCTCTTCACCTTCTTTACTAACTGCAAATTTCTTGGTTAAGTCCTTTACCATTTTGTTCTTCTTGTTTACAATTTTCTTGACAAAAAGATCTGACTTGATTTTTGGTTTGGCTTCTTCATAAGTGCCAAATCTTTCTTGCTTGATGTCCACTAGTTCATTCAATAGTGCTTGGATGCACTTAGTAGCTTGTCCTATTTTGATCTCATAATCTAATGGTGATAGCCAAGATTTTCTAGGTACTACTGGTTTGATATAGGTAAAATTAGTATCTACCATAAAACATATGTCTTCCTTGTGTTCTTCTATCAAACTCTCAGGTATCCTTTTTCTAGCTTGCATCTTTTCTTTAAATCCTTTGAAATAATCATTCATTAGGTCATCAAAATCTATACCTAATGTTTCTATGTTCTCACATATCTGTATGGTGACTGGTTTTCTTGTGTCCAATACTACTTTGCCTATGGAAGGAAAGTATTCTTCAAAGTAAAAGAATATGCACATAATAAGAGAACCAAACTTAGAAGTATTTGTCCTTGATGACCTTATCGTGTTCATGTTCTCCTCAAGTTGAGTTAACAATATTTCTGCAAGATCCATCTTCTTCCTTCTTTGATGATCTTGTAGGTTGTGCTCATATCAGTGCTTGCTATGTTGTTCATTCTATTGGCCTGAAAGATTTTATATCCTATCACACATGCACCAAACTTAAGTTCCTCGTCGGTGATGGTGTTAACCTTGAGACCTCTTTTGTCTGATTTTGCACCTGTCAACTTTTCTACTTCCTTCAAGGATGGGTGCTTCTGACCTTTTGGCTTGTCATTTGTGGGATATCCAATAACCACATGAATAACATCTTTTGTTATTCATTTAGGCTCATCAATCCATAATTTATGGTTATGCATTCTGCTAAGAACTATCTGCATCCATTTGGTCTTAAAAACCCTAGGAAAGTGTAATGCATTTGTCAGACCTTTCACGTCTAGATGCTTGTGCTCTTCTTTTAGGTTTTTAGTTTCATCACATAGTGCCTTATAGGAATTGTCTAGGTCTAGATCTCCTAATTCTTAGATCTTTCAATGAATATAGGACCTTGCATCCTCTACCAGCAAAACCCTAGGTGGGATTCTGGAGAATTCTCCAAAATCATCGGGTTGTGATGCAATTTCTAGGTGTAACTTGTATTTAAGTTCAACAAAAGTACTATTGCTGATAAGATTAATCATTTTCTTCTTATCCTCTTTCAATTTTGTTGTTCTTGAAGTAGATGCCATAGTATTTGAAATTTAGGGATTTATGTAACTTAAATAGTGTGGTTGATGATTGTAGGTACTTATTGAATCTCTATGATCACTTGTGAATCTATTGAGTTGAGTTGGAATCTTTCTAAGGTTGCACTTCAATCTATTCTTCAATCGCTCTGCTTAGCTCTGCTTTCTTGGTCAAAAATCATGGGTGCAAAATGAGTTCTTTCGTCATGCTTTTATAACTTTTGTGCCCTAAGTTGTCATTAATACCCAAAAACTCATCGATGAACAAAGATTGAGCTCATCGGTTGATTCATAAATAACATCGTCGGTGTAGGCACAAAGTTTCAAAGTAGCTAGCAGCTTCGGTATTTTCACCAATGATTGTCGGTAAGATGGCAACAACAACTTCTGTCGGCTCAAAGATCACCGATGTCTGTCGGTTACACTTAGTGACTTGGATTTTGTGTAATGCCCGATACATTTTAGTAAGTAGTGTCAACTTTACTATGTGTGTTCACCGATGCTTATTTGTACCCATTTACTGATGGAATTTTTTTTCAATAATATTACAAGTAACAATATAGTTCATCTTCAACAATGCTAATTTTGTCAATATGATCAATGTGTAATGGAACCGATGCATAAGATAACTTGTCATAATGCAATTCCATACTTACATGTGCAACTTAGTTGGGAATAGTGATGCCACTAGATCCATTGGATGGGGTGTCATCATTTTCATTGCTTTTTCCAGCACCTTCAGTGTTTGTAGATTTTCTCCACATCTTGTTTCTCATCTTCTTGATGTCATTAATGCTATTTGCATTGGGTTAAGTGCTTGTGTCTATCAGTCGGTCTTTGCAATATTTTACCACATGTCTAACCTTGTGACAATGTAAACATGCCATACCTGGATTGGTCCATCCTCTTGGTCTTCTAGTCCATTTTCTCATACAGTTGGCAGAAATATGACCATACCTTCCACATGCTGTGTAGTTCACCCATGTGTTAAAGTCCCAAACATATGAGTTACCGATTCTTGTCATTTTATAGCCATTATCAGGTTCTTTTGGTGTCCATGCTTTCTTGTTCTTTTTCTAGCACTCTTGGTGTGTATGTCCATTCATTTTGCAAGTAGGACAGTACTTGTCCATGTAGTTTTCCTTCTTTGGATTTTTCACCTTGGATCTGTAGTCATATGCCTTGTGTCCTTTCTTGTGACATTTATAACAATTACCAATGAAAGTAGATTGTGATTGAGGAATGCCTTTCATTTTATTTCTACAAATGTTTGAGGTGTGGCCTATTTTTCCATAGTGATTGCATGACAACTTCTTGGTTCTTAGAGCTTCATAAACATTCCTTTGATCTATTTGATTAGATGATTCTCCATTGTCGGTGTACCCTATACCTATGTAGTTGACTCTTCTTTGTCTGTCAAGGAAATCATCCACTCTTTTATTGCTATCTTTAGCTTTCTTGATTAATTCATTGTGTTGATTCTGAATTCTGACTTCATGCTTCAGCTTTTCATTTTCTTCTCTTATCTCACTAATGATCTATATTTTTTCAATGAGTTTAGTATTTAATCTATTTTCTTCTTGACTCATAAGAATAATCTGATTGGTAATCTCATGGTGATGATCAATAAGTCTTTGAATCTTTGATTCTTTTTCTTGTAGCTTCTTTGTAATTTTCCTCCTATCATCAATAGCCAATGTTTGCTTTGATTTAGCTTTTCTTGAATCATTCATGACATCAATCATTTTTACCATCTGAGTCTCATGACCAATTTGCAGCATCTTTATTTTCTTTGTCAGATGTAGATTGACCTCTTGTAGACTTGTGATCTCTTCTACTGATGTGTTTGATGCTTGGCTTGTTGCCGATTTAGCTGAGTTGAAGTAATCTAGGATCTCCTCTTCTTGATAATCTTTCTCATTAAGCCTGGTTACGATAATCTATCTTTCATAAAGAAACTTTCTCATGCTTACTCTTGCCTCTTTGTACTGCTCATAGTAAATCTGAATTTGTAACTGCTCATTCTCAATATTCTTGTCTAGTCTATACTTTTCCATTGTCTTGATCTTTTCTATTAAGTCTTTAGGATTTTCAACAAAGATACTTATCTCTAATACCAATTGTTGGAATTATTGTAATGATGTACTGAGAGGGTAGGGGTGAATCAGTACCTCTAAATTTTTTTCATGCGATTGGCCCATTAACCTTTGTCTCATTAGTTTTGTATATTCACCTATCTATATGTTCATCTTTCTTTATGTATGTGAAATAATAACATAAGTTATTTACATGTCTAAACATTCAAGAAACATACATGAAAAAAAAAAACACATAACAAAATATATAGTATCATAGAAAACTCCTATTAGGAAGTAAAAACTACGGTGGGGATGTCACCCACAAAACTTCACTATCTGCATATAAGATGGGAGCCGGTTAAGGCTTACAATTTGATCACTTCTGATGATATACCGTGTTAGGAGTATTAGAGTGGAGACCTGTTAGGATCTAGACTTCATTTGAAGCTTTAGAAACACCATTAGGTGTGCATTCTATTAAGGGATTTATCAAGAACTGTTAAGTCCATCTTCTACCAAAGGATTTCTGATGTGATGCACTTGTTAAAATGCAACTAAATTATAAATGTTGATCTGATAGTATATACAATCTCTAATTGCTGATAAAAGATCCTATAAAGCTTACAATGTATATGTAATCACCTTGAGTGATTGAATGACACCTTGTCTCTAGTCGATGGTAGCCTTGTTTGTGTTCTTGAGAACTGATATGATCTATTTCTGAACTTTGTATGAATTCACTTCTACTGCTTAGATGTTCTTCATGGCTACAATCATTTATCAACTCATTACCTATTAAAAATGATTGAACATATATATATACTATTTTCCAGGTCCATTCTTGATTCATGATTTTCAAATTAACTCTAGATCCAATGTTTACAACTTGACCTTGATATTTAGTTAGTTATGTTTTAGATCCATTAGGATGCTTTAAAACATTTACAATATGCTTGCTTGACCCTGAAGTAATGTTTTAAAAAAAATTAAAACTCTATAAATAGAATTACAATGTTTTATCTGACGTGGAAAGTCAGATCCACTTTTTGCAGGTTCTGTAACTGACTGTCAGTTTTCTTTCATTCTTTTCTCTATTGGTCTTCTGCTATGTCGATGTTCCTATTTTGAACTATTCATTAGGTTCTTTTCCTTTTCTTCTATGTCGGTGATGTTCATAAATCTATACCATCAGTGATGTCATTTTTTCTTTGTTGTCGGTTCAACACTTGTGAGTGTTTGTCAGGAAATTCTATGCTTAGCATTTTAATGTCAAGCATTGTTATCTCGTCAGGTATGCAGTGTGATGTCCTTTGGTTATTCCTATACTAATGACCGTTATCATGTTTTTCACTTAAATATACTAATGGAAAAACTTAATGTCATCATAAGACACATTAATACCCATTAGAATACATTAGGTCCCATTAAAATCCTGTAAAACACATTAGGACCCTTATGAGACATAATAGGTCCTAAGTGGTCAAAATGCGTAATAAGTATCCTTAAGTGTTCTAATGTGACCAAATATGTCTTAAGGGGTATTAGGACCACTTAAGACCCATTGGGACACATTACGACCCTTTATGACACATTAAGACCCAATTGAACACATTAGGTCCCTCTTTAGGGACCTAATGTGTTCTAATCAGTCTTAATGTGTCGTAATGGGTCCTAATGTTTCCCAATGGGTCTTAAATGGTCATAGTACCCCTTAATACTTGTTTAGACACATTAGGACCCATTACCACACATTAAGACCCATTATAATACATTAGGTCCCATGAGGATCCACTAAAACACATTAGGACACTTATAAGACATAATAGGTCCTAAGAGGTCAAAATTTTTAATAAGTATTCTTATGGGTTATAATGTGTCCAACCATTCCTTAAGGGGTCCTAGGACCACTTAAGACCCATTGGGACACATTAGGATCCATTAAAATACATTAAGACCCATTAGAGCACATTAGGTCCCTTATTAGGGACCTAATGTGGGACCTAATGTGTTCTAATGGGTCTTAATGTGTTGTAATGGGTCCTAATGTGTCCCAATGGGTCTTAAGTGGTCCTAGGACCCCTTAAGACCTATTTGGACACATTAGGACCCATTAGGATCCATTAAAACACATTAGGACCCTTATGAGACATGATTGATTAAGATTGGATTAGATTATTTTAGATATGTTAAGATTAAGATTGAGATTAAGTTTGGATTATATTATTTTAGATATATTATATACATGTACACATGTGTTTGATATATTATATTACATTATGTACATGTTTTATAGATTAGATTATTTAAAAAAAAAAAATTGAAATGTATCAATTTTATATATGTATGTATGTTTAATTTAATTTTAAATCAAATAATTAATGTAGGCTGGTTTATATATATGGTCACGGATGTGTTTGACACCAATGAATTACTTAATCCTCATGTAGGAGCCACACTGTGACCTCCACCCTGACCCCCACCCTCACAACACGATGATACCGATTAAGTTCTCTATAAAAAGTAAATTGATGGAAACATAAGCTATCATAGAATACATTAATCACCTCCAAAATCTTCCCTTTGTCCCCCCCATAGTGTTCACTTTATAGGAACCATGCATAATATTATAGATCTAGTGAAATTTATTAATGGTAGCCTTGATAGGCACCATTCCTGGAGAGATGAGAGGAGGACATATTGTTACTCCTACCCAAGTTATTATATTTATGTTAGTTTTTCCAAAGCAATATTGTTCATAAGAGACAGTTAGTAAAGAAATACATGAATGCACCAAGCAAAAAAATACACCTAGAAGAGACACGCGCCAAGAAGAGACATCCACTGCGAGATACATGCACAAAGAAAAGACAGTTACCGAGAAAGTCAATTACCAAGTGAGTAAGTCATTGAGAAGTGATAGTTACCAAATCGAGCACACTATATCACTGTGCAATAATAGAGCATGTCATCGAGCTTCCCAGAGCTGACATGTTAGAATTTAATCTTTCCTTGGTGAAATATGTAATTAAAGGATAAACCAAGGTATCCTAATTTGTATCTGTCCTCTAGTCCAAGTAGGAGGACATGTCACTTTTTTGTAATTATTTTAATAAGGAAATTAGATATTCCTCCTTAAGAGGAATCTCACATTTGGCACACACACAATGTGAATGTGGCGTTCCTAGAAGGTGGGAGTTACATGTAAACTCCTTCACTCATCTCTATTTAAGAGATGCCTCTCACACACTTTCTCAATAATCTTCTCTTCTTTCTCACTTCTCCTCATTCTCAAAGTTTCTCTCAATATTGTATTGAGCTTATTGCTCTCATTCTTTAGGCTTTGTGCCATATTTGTACTATTCACAAGTGATTTTTTCTTTTTTTTTCCTTTTCAAATCCTTGTGTTCTTGTCTTGGTTCTCGGAGAAATTTTGGCGAATCTTGGTGTTTGAACTATTGAAGGGAAATCTCTCTCTCTCTCTCTCTCTCTCTCTCTCTCTCTCTCTCTCTCTCTCTCTCTCTCTGTTTTGGTANACTATTGAAGGGAAATCTCTCTCTCTCTCTCTCTCTCTCTCTCTCTCTCTCTCTCTCTCTCTCTCTCTCTCTGATTTGGTAAATCTCTTCCATTGCATACTCTCTTGGATTCTTTCCTCATATTTTTCATTTTACTTTATGTTTTTAACATGGTATCAGAGCTATTTTAATCCTTGTTTTTTAGTGTGCATGCAAGAATAGTTGAAAGATATATTGATTGTTAAGAAGAAAGCAATTTTTTTCTTAATCTAACTCTTGTTTGTAGGTTTTCTTTCATTGTTTCTTGCAAATCTAACATTTCTTTTAAATCTAACTTTTCCTGGATGGCTTGCCACTAGATCTAAGTTTTTTAAAGATCTAACCTACCCTCCGTCGGGCAACCGTAAGGGATTTATATCTTGCATATTCTATATTTCATCATTAAATCGACATTTTAATCTTTATATCTAACATCTTATATGCAGATTTAGATTCTCTCTATTTTTATTCATCTCTAGTTTATATATATAATCTCCATTGGTTATATTTTTTTAATATCTCTACTTACATTTGATTCTGTTTATTCATATTTCTTTTTCTTATATTTCTTTTATCTCTATTTTTATATATCTCTACAGGTAAATCTTCTAATCTTTTCCTTGCATCTCCTTTTGATTAGCTAATACACTTTACATTGTGCAACATTACCTTCTTGTGTTCTATATTTGCACAACCTTTGTTTATCTCCTCATTATTGTGCAATATTATTATTAATTTCAAAAGCTATTATATCAAGTTTCTTTGCATTTCTATATTTCTCTGCGCAGCTATCATTGTTTTTGTCTTTAGCACAACCTTGTGCAACCTTGTTGTTGTTGTTTTACTTATGCTTTATGCATTGCTTTCCCTCCTTCCTGTTCTCCCTTTTTCTTCACAGCTTCTTTAGCTTATAAATAGGAGTATTCTTGCGCAACATTTAAACTTTTCCTTGCAAGTCACCACACCTCTGGCAACATTCATTATGGTTTTCTTTTTATTCTTCCATGCGCTATCCCTATACAACATTGGTTTTAGTATTATTTGTTTTACGCTTCATTGCCTTTGTTCTTAGATTCTCCAGTACCTTGCGTAGCTTTCTAAATACTAGTTTCTAGTACCTTGACAAACTTGCTAAAGAATGGTTTCTTGTACCATGTGCAGGCTATACCCTTCCTCACACACCTCCTTTAATAATTTCAAAAATTCCTTTGGTCTGTTTATCATATTTAATTAACATTTAAGAGCATTTCTCTCTATTAATACACTGCACAACATAGCTTGTTGTTTAGCGTGATTGGTTCTTGTCCTTGTTGTTTTGATTAAGTGAAAAGGGGTTTTACAAGGACCCAAAATATTTACAAAAGTTTTACAAATATTCAAGAGAGTTCAACAACATCTGTGCCATAGCACCAAGCAAGGAAAGAATAACAACTAACAAGCTAACAACCTAAACAAAAAAGTCCCAAAGATAGACAATAAGGACAGGGACAAAAAAAAAAAAAGGAAAAAATGATGTAAAAGATAGCTACATTCCCTCCACCATTTCTTGGGCTTGAATGACCATAATATGCATCTGATTTACCAAATTCTTTAGGTCTTTAGTTTCTTTGTCTACCTTTGGACTCATCTTCTTGGTGCCTTCACTTGTGCGAGTACCCTATCCTGTGATCTCCTTCACCTCTCTGCATTCCTTTTCCCCTTTGTCTTGATCTAAGTTATCCATTAGGATCTTTGCATGTCTAATATAGGCTTTTAGGCTCACCAAGCATTTCTCCCCAATTTTCTTGACCATTTCCTCAAGTTTTTCCACCTTTATGTTCAGTTTGTTAATTTTCCCTACACTATCTTCTTCCTCCGCCCTGTCAATGATGTCCTTCAAATGTTTCTCCATTTTTCTCACTTTGTTCACAAATTCCACTTGGGCTTCTGAGTTTCCAACTGCCTCTTTCATTTCATCCAAGCATTCAGCTACTGGTTTCTCACCAATACCAATGCTTTTTAAGATATTAATCTCTACCCTCATAACTTCAATTTGTTTTTTCATATTAGCATTATCTTCAATCAAATTACTCCCCATACCAGTGAAATCTGCAATGCAATCCTTTCTTTTCTTGATATCATTAGGCATATGATAATTGCCCATTTCCTCATTTTCATGGAATTTTGTTTCCTCATTCCCTATTTCCTATTTCTCTATTCTTTTTTTCAGATTTTCATTCACCTTTTCATCCTCCTTCTCATTAGTTTCTATATTCCCCTTTTGATTTTGGTCCTCTTCATTGTCATCTTTTTTTTTCTCCCTGTCTTCACCTCTTTCATCCTCCCTAGGGTTCTTCTCAATATTCTTCTTTTTCTTCATCATATCTTCTTCATCTGAGGAAAGTAAAATTCTCCTCTTGCTGAGTTTTTTACCATTTTGACTGATCTTGTTTCTCTCCATACCTTCTCCCCATTTTCTTTTCTTTGTGTCTTTTTTTTCCTCCTCTTCATCCTCGTAATCCTTCTTTGTTTCAGTTTCTTCCACCAAAGTCTTCTTCTTATTTGACTTTTTACCCTTTTTCTTTCTCATTTTTCTTTCCTCCAGATAATCATTATCTGTTTCCTTGTCTGTATCAGAGCCCTCAGAGAAGGGCTTCTACTTTCTTTTCTTAAACAAGGATCCCTTTTCCATAGTGTTTTTAGGGGTTTTATATCCCTTGGACTCCTCTTCATCTTTTTTCTCTTCCTCATACATACTGTCTTCCTCATCACCCTTTGTTTCTTCCTCATCTCTATGGTTCTTCTTCAACAAAGGTCTTTCAACTTTTTTATTTTTTGAAACCTCATAAATTAACAACATCAAGCCCTGGTGTGAAGCATGATGACCCTTTGGGTCTTTCTGCAAGGTATTAATTCTGAAATCTAACAAACTGAGCAAATAATAGGGCAAGCTAACTTTCAACTTGTGTCTAAAGTGATTTAATAGAATAAAATGGTGACCATAAGCATGGGTGAACCTACCGTCCAGCATTATATAACAAACAAAACATACCTCCAAGGCCTGGATATGTGCTTTAGGTTGTGGTATGAGGTGTCAACCTTAACCATTCTAGCCTTTTCCTCTTTAGACTCTGGAAAAACCTCCCAAGCCTTATCAGATATCTCTCTATCTCTGTAGAATTTGATTCCTTCCATGCCCATTTCTGTCGCTTCTGCTATTATCTCCTCAGTGACCTCCATTTACTGATTTCCCACCATAATATTGCCATCTTTCTAGGTTTTTGAGCGCCTTTGTTATATGCATTTTGTTCTTCTCTTTGCTAATCATTTTTTCTGTAGTTAGTTTGTCTCCTCTTTGGCTGGTTTTAGTTTTGCCAATGCATTTCAGTAATATTTCAGTCATTTAGATCTATCATTATTATTTACTGGTTATAGCATTTGGTAAGTATATTTTTTATTGTTCTAAGATTCCATTTTTCTTGCATATCTATAGTTTTGCTAATTTTAGTTTATTTTCAATTTACTTTGACTCATTTAAATCTCATTTTTATTAATTATATAAATTTGTTCAAATCATTAATTACTTAAAAAAGATGTAAACATCAATACATTTTTCCTACTCAATATTACTTCAAATCATTTCATTCCTAAATTATTTATATAACTTTTTGACCAAATTCAATTGCTAGTACATTACTTCATTGCATTTAAAATTTGTTCCTTCACTTAATCCAAAAATTTAAAGTTTTTTAATATCATTATTTAACCTTTCCATTTGTGATTAAAATTAAGTTAAATTTAGTACTTTTCTTGATCCTTATCGTTATATTTTCACTATATTTCACTTTTTTAAAGTTAATTTGATCATTTCTTTCTTAATTAATCATCCCTACATTGATTCTAGAGATTAAATTAAATTGTTCTAATAATTTGGTATGGAAATATTTCATTTTGATTATTATTCGTAAGGAAGGAGATTATAATCATAAATCAAAGGGCGTAAACATTTTTTCTTAGCTAGTCTATTGTTCATGTTTTTATAATTATGCCAAATTTTCTTCATGGAAGATTGTCTTTGATCCAACTCTTGTGTTTAAGGAACACAAAAAATATGTGTTTCATATGATTGATCTAACACCCTTCAACTCATTGATAATGTTAAATTATAGTTTTTCAAGTATTTTGAGTTATCATACTTCATTGACTGCCAGTGGTTTATTTAATTGTTTAAGCATTAATTGCTATCAGTTTTATATGATCTATTTTTATGTACTTAGTTGCATCTTGTATGGGTTCATCTTGTTCCATTTGTAAGTTGCATTGGGTTGCACTTACTCAGTTGATGTTGATCAACTTGATCCATTTGTAAGTTGCATTGGGTTGCACTTACTCAATTGATGTTTATCAACTTGATCCATTTGTAAGTTGCATTGGGTTGCACTTACTCAATTGATGTTTATCAACTTGTTCCATTTATAAGTTTCACTTGGTTGCACTTACTCAGTTGGTGTTTATCAACTTGTTCCATTTATAAGTTGCACTAGGTTGCACTTACTCAGTTGATGTTTATCAACTTGTTCTAGTTTTAAGTTGCACTGGGTTGCACTATCTGAGTTGATGTTTATCAACTTGTTCCATTTGTAAGTTGCACTGGGTTGCACTTACTTAGTTGATGTTTATCAACTTGTTTCATTTGTAAGTTGCACTAGGATGCACTTACTTCATTTTATGTTTATCAACTTGCTCTACCTTTTTTTGGTGAGGTTATTGTTCTTGAAATCCTTCTTGAACTTTGTTGGATATCTCTGGTAGGCAATATGTTATTACTCCTCATAATCATGTCTTATGGTTCACAATTGTAAACAGGCTTGACAAATTAGGATCTTACATTTATTTGGTGCTTGAGTCTCATATTCTTCTAATTTTATCTTTGTCTCTCTCATATTTCTATGGAAATTCTACTATTGTGATGATGAGTTTGCATACTTCCTTTCTTTGATCATGAGTCATGCAAGTTGTGGATTGGCCACCCATTCACTTGCAGTGAGATGCCTCAATAGTGGACTGTCTATATCCATGTGATTAATGCAATGTTGATGCATGTCTCATTAGTTGACCTTGTCTTTGGTAATTTATGCATTAGTATGTTTCTTTTATAAGAGCATTGATAATGTTTCTTATAACTCTTTGAGCATTTATTATATCTTGATATCATGTTATCTCCATTGCAATTTTGGTGAACAATTACATTTATCTTTATCTCTAACTTAGTTTTCACTATGAGAGTTTCCTTACAATTAATACTAACTTGAATATGAGATTGAATTCTACTTGTGGATAGTTGCATTGCTTTCTTTTTCTATGTTTCAGGTGATCCATAAAGGCCCAATAAAGACATCAATTCCTGAATCACAAGACTACTTGGAGATGTGCATTTACTTCCACTTGAACACATTCAAAGAACCCATCTACTTCTCTTGACTCTACCAAAGATTCTTGTACATTACATATCCAGAGGACCACTTGCAAACTTGAAGACAATACAATTCATTCCTTATATTCAAGAACAATTTGCAGATTTTTGCAAAAATTTGGGTTTCCTACTCCTTGTTGTAAATAACCCAAGTAAAGATTAAAGGGGAGTGTTAGAATTTAATCTTTCCTTGGTGAAATATGTAATTAAAGGATAAATCAAGGTATCCTAATTTGTATTTTTCCTCTAGTCCAAGTAGGAGAACATGCCAATTTTTTGTATTTCCTTTAATAAGGAAATTAGATATTCGTCCTTAAGAGGAATCTCACATTTGGCACACACACTATGTTAATGTTGCATTCATAGAAGATGGGAGTTAAATGCAAGCTCCTCCACTCATATCTATTTAAGAGATGCCTCTCACACACTTTCTCAATAATCTTCTCTTATTTCTTACTTCTCTTCATTATCAAAGTTGCTCTCAATATTATATTGAGCTTATTGCTCTCATTCTTTAGGCTTTGTTCCATATTCATATTATTCACAATGGTTTTTTCTTATTTTTTCCCCTTTCAAATCCTTGTGTTCTTGTCTTGGTTCTTGGAGCAATTTTGGTGAATCTTGGTATTTGAACTATTGAAGGGATCTCTCTCTCTCTCTCTCTCTCTCTCTCTCTCTCTGATTTGGTAAATATCTTCCATTTCATACTCTCTTGGATTCTTTCCTTATCTTTTTCATTTTACTTTATGTTTCTAACATGACATAATCATTCAATGCACATAGATTGAATCTAGAGACTGGGGAATGGATTTTATATAGAATCCAAGGTGAGCGTTAGTTAGAACATTGGGATTAAAAAAAGCTGATTGTACATAATCAAAAGGTAGATCCACCAATAAAATTAAAGGAGTAATGCATTGGAAGTATATTAGAAGCAGTTATTTGTTAAGATTATTTGAAGGCATTCATCTTGTAGGACTGAAGATAACTAGAGGCTTAATTGGAATATTTTTGAGGCTACTCATTCACCCCCCATCTAGGTTATTCTAACAATTGGTATTAGAGATTGTGTACTTAGAAAGGGATTTTAACAACTCAAGAAAAATATCACAAGATGAGAAAATGAGATGTGCCCAAGTTGAACAAAGACAACTTTGCATCATGGAAAAGAAGAATAAGAATCCACCTATCAGGTATTGGAAAGGATGTTGTTCAATAAATAGATACCGAATATGTGTTTCCTACATGACCTCAGACACTTGAGAAATTGAGAGAAAACCATGAGCATAATTGCATGATGCTAGAGATTGCTTCCTCACTCTCTGATGCTAAGTTTGAAGATGTCAAAACCTACACCTCTGCAAAGATAATGTGGGATAAATTGAAATTGGTACATGGAGGATATGCTAATGTACTAAGAGCCAAGGCAAAAAGCCTAAGAGGGAGGTTTGGTGGCCTAAGGATGAAAGAAGGAGAAAATATCACTCAATATAGCTGCAAAATCAAAGACGTAGTCAATGCTATCCAGGGAGTTGGAGGTGTACTTGAAGAAGAGACAACGATAAGTAAAATCCTAAGAACCTTACTACTTGTATATGACATTAGAGTATCTGCTATACAAGAAATGAGAGTAGTTGCAAACAATAATCTTACTCTAGATAGTCTGATTAGTAGACTGATTTTATTTGAAATGAATAACTTTGATAATAGTGTCTTACCATCTATAGAGTTTGCATTCAAATCTTCTTTGAAAATAAGTAAGTCAAGTAATAAATACACAATGAGGAATGATAGTGAAAGTGATAGTGATGACCAAGGACTTGATGAGATTGAAGCACTAATGGAAATAAGATTGTAGAGAGGAAAAAGGTAGATACAAAGGTAAATTACCACTTGTATGTTTTAATTGTAAAGAGGTTGGACACTTTGCTACAAGATGTCCTAACAGAAGAAAAGAAGACAGAAGTAATGACAGAACATATGAAAAGAAGTTTGATAGAGGTGATGATAGAGATTACTAGAGAAACCGAAAATCTAACAAAAGAGATACCCGAGACAAGAAGGAGAAAGGGAAGAAAGGTTGTTACCTAGCTGAGAATAGAGATGGAGATACTAACACCAAATCTGATGAAGACATTGAGATGGTATTTGTAGCCATGAAGGATGATTTAGATGAAGAAGAAAGGTATGTAGAGACTACACTCATATCTAAGGTTAGTAAAAATGAGTTCTAGATTATAGATAGTGGTTTCACTCACCACATGACTGGTGATAAACAAAAGTTTGAAAATTTTGAATAATATAATGGTGGATCAGTAAGAATGGGTAATGACACACCTTGTCTAGTTGAAGGTAAATGAGCCATAATGTTGAATAACCTGATCAAATGTGAAAATGATTACTAGGTAAAATAAATTAATTATAATCTATTGAGTGTTTCACACCTGAATATCACAGGTCACCGAGTAGCACTTGAAAATAAGAAGGCAAAGATCTTCAATGAATCAGGAAGGTTGATAAGAATTGGTGAATAGACAAAAGGTAACCTTTTGTATCTTGATGACATTAACACCACTTTTTTGATGGCTAGAAATGAAGACATATGGTTGTGGCATAAGACACTATGCCATGTGAATTTTGACAACATGATAAAGATAATAAATAAAAGGAAATTAAGAGGCTTACCGAGCATGTCAAAGCCCAAACATATCATGTGCAAGAATTGTCAAAAAGGTAAAATAACAAAGTCTAGTTTCAAGAGTAAATCTCATACATCTAATGCAATTCTAGAATTAGTCCATACTAATTTATGTAGACCCCTGAGGACAAAGAGTTACTATGGTGATAGGTATTTCATTCTCTTTGTAGATTATTATTCTAGAATGATGACAATTGTGTTCTTAAAAGATAAATCAGAAGCATTCAAGATGTTTAAATGGTATAAGGCTATGGTAGAAAAAAAAGTGGTAAGGAATTGAAATGCTTAAGATCAGATAGAGGAGGAGAATTTGTTTCAGATCAATTCACTAACTATTGTAATGAGAAATGAATTAAAAGGCATGTTTTTGCACCAAGAACACCACATAAAAATGGAATTGTTGATTGTGCAAGAACCCTGATGATTGAGAAAAGCATCACTCAAAATTTTTGGATGAAAGTTGTCAGTACTGTTGTCTACACATTAAAAAAAGTACAATTGAAGAAAGACACCAAGAGGACACCCTATGAGATTTGGTATGGTTACACACCCAATGTAAGTTACTTCATAATCTTTGGAAGTCAATGTTATATTTTGAAAGATGATAGAAATGGAAATCTTGACTCCAAAAGTGAAGAAGATATTTTTCTAGGGTATTCCACCAAAATAAAGGCTTATAAATGTCTTAACAAGTCCTCTAACAAGATCATTGGAAGTGTGAATGTAAGAATAGATGAATTTTCAAAGAAGAATGATAAGGAAAGTAGAAAGAACTAGATGACTACAATAGTTTTCTTTAAACCTGACACTCTATTTGAGAAACAGTGTATCACTCTCGAGAAATAGAACATTGCACCCTAGCAATAGGCTACAATTACCAAAAAATTAGGAAAATACTCAAGATGATGTTTTGAATGATGGAGATTAGAACAAAGGACATGATGATTATCATAATTATGGACAAAGAGCTGAACCAAAACTTTCTAAGTATGTCAGAAGACATCACCCACAGAACCATATCATAGGAGACAACAAGGCTATAATGAGAACAAGAAGTAAGTCATTAAACACTAGATGTTTACTCTATGATTTTTATCCTAAATCTTTTAATACTGCACTCGAAAATGAAGAATGGGTCAGTGCTATGAATGAAGAGATAGAATAGATTGAGAAGAACATGAGATGGACACTAGTACCAAGACCAGATGACAAGAATGTCATTGGTACCAAATAGATATTCAAAAACAAGTTAAAAGAGAATGGAGAGTCAAAGAAACAAAGCATGGTTAGTATGCAAGGGGTATGCACAAGAAGAATTTATATATTATGGATAAACCTTTGCACCCATTACTAAACTAGAAGGAGTTGGAATTATTCTTTCTTATGTTTCATTCAAAGGAATCAAAGTATACTAGATGGATGCCAAATATGCATTCCTAAATGGAATACTACAAGAAGAGGTATAGATTGAACAACCAGAAGGATTTGTTGATCTAGATAAGAGAAACATGGTATGTAGAATACATAAATCCTTTTATGGGTTGAAACAAGATCCTAGAGCCTGGTATGAAAGACTTTACTCCTATCTCATAAGCATTGGATTTGTAAGAACAAGTGCAACTAGAAATCTATACTTAAAAGAAGATACTAATGATAATATTCTGATTGCTGAAATATTTGTTGATGATATCATATTTGGAGGAAATGATATGTTATGTATGTTGGAAATATAGATGGAGTAACTGAGAGGGGAGGGGTGAATCAGTTACCACAAAAATAAATCCACAAGTCCCTTAGATGTCTTTAATATATACTGCTGTTACTCGGTAGATTAACTTATCATT
>MU227534.1:1380856-1396691 GCA_018584345.1 Thuja plicata | reverse complement strand
ATCCTTTCTATATTGAGATACATCCCAAGGAGTATCAAAAAGTTTGATCATGAAGATAGCATGAGATGCCAGATACCATTTGACAAAATACACTGGGTTTGGTCATAGAAGGTAGCATAGAGATGCCATATATCAAGTGACAAACTATTCTATTTAAATCCTCTAACAAGGTCACACCTAACAGTGTGTTTGTAACCTTTGAGAAGGTTGGCTCTTCACCAAGCTCACTTTAGAAGAGTGAAAATTTTGGGTTACCAGTCCCAAGTGTTTTTTCCCTTAACAGGGTTTCCACATTAAAAATCCATGTGTTAATGCATTTATGAGTCATTACTTTCGTGTTTTGCATTACACATAAATTTACTATATTGATCGGTATACTCTAGATAGTTTACTGTCTTTTAGTAAATTAATAGAATTCTATTCGGTAAACAATAAGTAGAAGGTTTAACAAAGAATTTCGAGTAGTACTAATTTGATAATAGTATTTGGAGGCATTCATCTTATAGGACTAAAGATAAATAGAGGCTTAATATTGTGGTACTAATTTTTTGGGTTGATTATTGGAATATTTTTTAGGCCACTGATTCACACCCCCTCTCAGTTATTACTAACACATCATATCTTTTCAGAGAAACAAACTTATTTTTATCTCTAGTCATATGATGTGAACAACCACTATCTATAACCCATTCAGATTTCTTTTTAACACGAGATACTAAGGCTATTTATTTATGTATGGGTTCATCAGCCTTAATATAAATAAACCCAATTTCATCATAATCAACATCATCATTAGAGATGCCTTCACTAGCATAGTAACATTCCTTTTCTTTTGAATAATTTGATTTGTAAAACTTAGGTTTGTGCTTTGGAACCCTTGTAGGATATCAAGATGCAAAATGACCAATCTTGTTATATTAAAAACATTTCAAAGGTAAATTTCCTTCAAATTTACCCTTACCCCTCTTTTCTCTTCTAGCAATCAGCACTACCACTTCATCTCACTTTATTTCTTCCTCCTGTATTTGTTCCCATTCATCAACATAGTCTCCAAGTTCTTCTCTCAAGTCACTATTCCTGGTGCTCAAAATTCTAGATAAATTCTTTTTGTTTCTATGGACAGTCACCTTAAATGTTGAATCCAATTTAGGTAAATAATCTCCTAGTTATGTAGCCTCAAAAGTAGTTATCTTTCCAATCAACATTTCTCTAGTGAAGTTCAATGTCAAAGGTATAATCTCTTCTATAGCTTGTACTTTAGTTTTGTACACAGGTGTCAGAGATCTAAGTATCTTCGCAATCACTTCTTGAAGACATTAATTTTTCCATTATTATATGCAAAGGGAAAATAGTTCTTTTAACTATCAGTAACACTACACTGAAAGACATATTTCAGTACAGACCGAAAGTTCTAAGTAAAAAGAAAACTGACGACACACTTTTACTGTGCAAACCAAAAATTTTGAAGAGGAAACCGACAGAGGAACTTGATGAGAAAATTACACTGTAAACCAAAAGTGAAGACAAGAGAGGAACATGAAAAATCAAGGGAAACCAATAGATAGTTCATAGAATGAACACCGAAAGACTTTTAGAGAAACCCAAAAATCAGACACCGAAAGTCAGTTATACTCTGAGAAAACTGGATCTGATTTCCATGTCAGATAAAATAGTTATGTTTTAGATTTAGAGTTTTGATTTTATTTAAAACCATTTCTTGAGGGACAAGAAAGATAATTGTAATTTTTTTAATCAGTCTAACTGATTAAAAAACATGCAGACTAGGAGATCAAGGTCAAGTTGTAAACCTTCGATCATAGAGTTGTCTTTGTAATACATGAAACTAAAAAAGGTCAATATAATGTATAAATAGATGTGTAATAATTAATTTAAAGATGGATGTTAGGATGATACTAGCCAAGGAGCACATCTATGGATCAGAGTGAAAGTTTAAAGAAAGATCAGAAAAAGATGAATTTGGTTATCAATAACTAAGAATCAAGGCTACCGAGCAACAAAGGTATTAATCAATCACATTAGGTGATACTTTTTACGTGTGATTTTAATGGATCTATAATCAGAAATTGAATATTGCATACACTCAGGTCAATGAGTATTTTTGTCTACATTCTAAAATGTGTAGCAAATATAAGAAATCCTTTCAAGAAAGGTGGATTTAACAATCCTTTGTAAATCTCTTAACTGAGTACACACTAAATAGTGTTGCTAAAGATCTTAACAAACCTTAACTAGCCTCCACATAATACTCCTAATAGGGTAGATCATCAGAAGTGATCAAAATTGTAAGCCTTAACCGACCCCTTCCAATTTGCAGATAGTGAACTTTTTGTGGGTGTCATCCCCACCATAGCTTTTACCTTCTAATAGGGGTTTCCTGGGTTACCATATCTTAAGTTATGTGTCATTACATTTCATGAATGCTTCTATGAATGTTTACATGTTTATTAAGCTTATGAGTTGATATAACCTACACAAAGATAGTATAGAATAAATGGTTGGTAACAAAATGGATTACTAAATGGATTAAGGTTAAAGAGATAAAAGTTTTAGAGGTACTAATTCACCCCTCCCCTCTCAGTACATACTTCCCATTATTTCCAATGATTGGTATCATAGCTAGATCTCTTATTTGTAAATTTTAAAGACTCAAGAGATTAGATCATGCAATGGAGAAGTAAAAACTAGAAAAGAGTATTGAGAATCAGAAGCTAGAAACTTAGATCTTCTATAAGAAATATTAAGAAGCTAGAATCAAGATGAGATGGTTTCTAGATGAAAGAAAGATTATGGCATCTTGTTGTAATGAAAAAGACTCTCAAGAAGAAGAGATGCCCGATCTATTTAAGTCTCCAGGATCTACAACAACAAAGCAACATACACATTTGAAGAAAGCATCACAAGTCTAAATGAAATCAATCAACATCTGGTTGGACAAGTAAAATATCTGCAAATTAGTCAAGAAACATAGATGGTAAGAATGATTGATCTCATGAACAATGCTAGACAAGCTGAGAAAGAAAGAACACTAGTTATTGAAGATAGGAGGAAGATTATTGAAAATCTACAAGAGAAAGAGTTAGAAGTACAAAGACTTATAGAACATCATCACGAGATCACAAATTAGATTATTCTTATGAGTCAGGATGCAAAATGAATGAATACTGAACTCATTGAAAGAATAGAAGCTATCAGTGAGCTAAGAGAAGAAAATGAAAAACAAAAACATGAAGTGAGAATTTAGAAACAACATAATGACATGATTAAGAGAGCTGAAGAAAGCATCAAAAGGATGGATGATTTTCTGTATGGACAAAGAAGAGTCAAAAATGATACAGAACTATGTTAGAATAGTCCCAAAGGATAACTAAGAGCGGGGGTTAAATCAATTATCAGTAACTTTAATTCTTTTTACTTCCTTAACTTCAGAATACAACAAAGTAAATGCAACACACAATTTGATTACGGGGAAACCAAATGGTAAAAACCCCAGTAGGAATTAGCACCCACAATGAACTATACTTATTTATGGTAATCCCTGCTAGAAGATATTTCAACCCTATTAGGAGTTTTACTTTACAATGCAATAAGTATAGTGACCTGGTTAAGGGTCAGACCCTATTAGGAGTCTTTTCCAAATAACCCTGTTAGGGGTGGTGGACTCACTGTCTAAAAGCTCATTGCTTAATGGTGAAGGCTACAACCTTTTGTGTAATAGATATGAAATATATTTGATGATGAACTATAGAGTAGACCTACTATCTTGATCAGTTCCAGTATATTACAATCTTTCACTTCTTCTTCACATAAACTCTTGATGAATGAACCACATATGATATTCTGCTCTGTACATCTTCTGTCACTTTTTGAATCATTCACACTTAGCGTATCACAATTGACTTGATATAAGTAACTTCCTCAAAGTATGAGATCATGGAACCTGTAAGACAACTCTTCATAACATCCTTGTCGGCTCTACTAAGCATGCAAGCATAATTACAACCGCGCAAGTATAAACTGAATAGACGTGATGCTTCACTAAGTCGGCCTCACCAAATTAACTCTAACTTTGCAATCTTCTTGAAACACGTTTGGCACCTTTAGATAACTATCATAAATTCATAACTAATCATGAATATATACATGCATATCCTAAAGATAGTTTCAACTGAAGAAACACGTTACATATGTCAGCTCTTAACAGATACTCTTCCAGAACTGTAACTGCCAATAATAGAATTATACAACTTGACTAAAACATCATATCTGGATCTGTGTGCATGAACATAACATAATAAACATGTCAAAAACATGTATCTAACCATGCAAGTCTTAATGTCATCATTCTAATAAGTACATACATAATTACTATTGTGTATTATATGTTGTCATCAATGACAAACATACAATCAATCAACTAAACAAAATCAAATCTCCAACAATCTCCCCCTTTGACATTGATGGAAACATATGATATCAAAAACATGTTATGTTCATGGTGTCCTCTTTCTTTTATAATCTTCTCGATATCCTCATCAAAGATTTCTCTATACTGTTGCAGTTCCTCTGACTATGTCATGTATATACTCCCCCAGAGTATATGCACCCCCTTAGTACATACTCCCCCTTTGACATCAATGGCAAAGGGTGACATAGATCTTTAGGCACAGGTACTACTCTAGAAGTAGAGTAGTCAACCATTCATCAGTCACTTAATGACTAATGTTCTTGCTACTTCTAAATAGACTCAGGAGAGGGAATTACTCCAAAATTTTCCTTGAGATACTCAAAAGTATCCTTTGATAAGGGCTTTGGGAAAATATCTACCAACTATTCTTTGGTTCTCACATAGTCCAATTTTACTTCTTTTTCTGCAACCTTTTCTCTTAAAAAATGGTACTTGATCTCTATGTGTTTTGTCTTTGCGTGCATCACAAGGTTCTTAGACATGTTGATAGTGCTAGTATTATCACAGTGAATAACAATAGGATAATCAACTTGAATGACAAAGTCTTTAACCATCTGCTTGATCCAAACCATGGTTGTACAATTCAGTGCTTCTGCAACATATTCAACTTCTACTATTGACTGAGAAATATAGTTTTGCTTATTGCTTATCCAAGAAACCAACCTATCTCCAAGAAATACTGCTCCTCCTAAAATACTCTTCCTGTCATCAATACAACCTACCCAATCTGCATCTGTATACACATGAAGTTTTACATTCTCTGATTTAGGATACCATAAACCATAGTCTATAGTTCCGTTTAGATATCTGAATATCCTCTTGATTGCCATTAGGTGATTCTGCTTGCGTTCAGCTACAAATATTCCAACAATGCCAAGTGCATTAGATATGTCAGGTCTAGATTGAGTTAGATAAATGAGTTTAACAATCATAGATTTATACAATGTCTTATCAACTACTGTGGAATCATGATCTTTTGAAAGCTTGCTTCTTGTTATCATGGGAGTACATACTGGCTTACAGTCTTCCATCTGGAAGGTCTTCAATATTTCCTTCACATACTTTGACTGATTAATGAATATACCTTTATCTATTTGCTTTACATTCAGTCCCAAAAAGTATTTTATAGGACCAATCATGCTCATTTCAAATTCATTCTACATTTATTTTGCAAATGTTGTACTGAGCTTGTCATTACCTTTGAAGATAATGTCATCAACAAATATGGCAACTAATAATAATCCATTATGTCTCTCTCTTGTGAATAGGTTATAATTTTCTACTCCTTTCTTGAATCCAATCTTGGTAAGATAACCATCAAGTCTCTTATACCAAGCTCTTGGGGCCTGTTTAAGACCATAGAGTGCTTTCTTCATTCTACATACCATGTCTGGTTCATCTGAAAGATTAAATCCTTTAGGCTATTCTATGTAGACTTCTTCCTTCAAGTCACCATTCAGAAAAGCTGATTTTACATCCATTTGATAAACTTTAAAGTCTTTGAATGTTGCATCTGCCAAAAACCAAATTTAATGGCTTCTAGTCTGCTCACTAGGGAAAATGTATCAGTGTAGTCTATTCATTCTCTCTGCACATATCCTTTACATACCAATCTTTCTTTGTTTCTAACTATTATACCATCTTCATTCATCTTGTTTCTGAATACCCACTTTGTTCCAATCAAATTTTTGTCACTGGGTCTAGGGACCAATTCCCATGTATCATTTTTAATTATCTGATCTAATTCTTCTTTAATTGCATTATTCCAATCAGAAAAATTACAAGCATCTTCAACACTTAAAGGTTCAATCTGTGAAAGTAAACATACCTCTTCATCTATTACTAGACTTTTGGCTTTTGATCTGGTCAAAACACAGCTTCTCTGATTTCCAATGATATCTTCTTTAGAGTGGTATCTAGATGTGAATTTTGGAACCTTAGGTGTGACTTCTTCTTCTTTAATCTGTGATTCTTCTCTGCTTGATTTAGGGTCATTGCATGAGACATCAATGCAATCAAACATTTCTTCAATAATAGTATCTTTGCTACTAGGCTTGGGTTCATATTCAATAATAGGTGCATATTCATAGTACCTCTCTTGAGCCATAAAATTTTCATCAATATTAACATGTGTTCTTTCAATTGTCTTCTTTAATCTCAAATTGAAACATCTGTAAGCTTTGCTTTTTGTAGAGTAACCAAGAAAAATACCTTCATCACTTCTAGCATCAAACTTACCAACACCATCATCTCTCTATATGTAGCACTTGCTGCCAAAGATTTTGAAATACTTTATTGTAGGTACATTACCAAAAAAAAGTTCATAGGGTGTCTTATCTATGTCTGGCCTCAATTGAGTTCTATTTCTAGTATAAACTGATGTATTCACTGCATCTCTCCAATATGTGTGTGCAAATTTTCCTTCAATCATCATAGTATGCACTGTATCAAGTATAATCATGTTCCTCCTTTCTGCTATCCCATCCTACTGAGGGGTTCTAGGTACACTCAACTGTCTTTTAATTCCATGTTCTTCACAATAGTCATAAAACTAATCAGAGGTGAACTCTCCTCCTCTATCTGATCTCAGACATTTCAGTTTTAATCCGGATTCATTCTCAACCTTAGCTTTGAATATTTTGAACTTCTCAAAGGTTTCAGATTTCTCCTTTAAGAACACAACCCACATCATCCTAGAAAAATCATCAACAAAAAAAATGAAATACCTTTCTCTGTAGTATGATCTTTTTTTGGTAGGACCACACAAATCTGTATGCACTAGGTCCAATTTGTTTTTAGCTGAGTTCTACTTGCTTCTGAAGGAACTCCTTACATGCTTTCCCATAACACATTTCCTGCATATTGTGTCAACTGGTCTTGCAATACTAGGAAGGTCTCTGACTGCCTTGACATTACTTATCTTTACTGTGTTATCAAAATTGATATGACATAGTCTCTTGTGCCATAACCAACTATCATCTACTTTTGCAACAAAACAACATACATCAAAATTGAGCTGAAAAACATTACCTTTTGTTTTGGAGCCTGATGCAATCATGTCTCCATCCTTGTTGTTAATGATGTACTTGTTTTCTTTGAACTCCAAATGATAACCTTTGTCAAGTAGCTGTCCAACACTTAGTAAGTTATGATGTAATCCATCAACATATAGAACATCATTTGTCTTGTTCTTTCCATCCAAAGTGATAGAACCTCTACCTATGATAGGTTTAGGAGTGTTATCTCCAAATCTAACCATACTACCTTTGTATTTGTCTAAATGAAAAAATCTGTCTTTGTCACCTGTCATATGATGAGAGCATCCACTGTCAATGATCCAATTAGTTCTGATGTCTACTTTGGAAATTAAGGCTAACTCTTGTTCTTCCTTTTCATCTGTAATGTCCATTTCCTTGAGCAACCTCTCCATGTCTCTAAGGGAAATGAATCCAATTTCATCTTCTCCTAAATCTTCATCAGTTACACCTTCTTCAGCATGATAACATTCCTTCTTATATTTGGGTTTGTAATCAGATCTAAACTTATTGACTCTTGTGGGACACTTAGATGCAAAGTGACCAATCTTGTTACATGAAAAGAATTTGAATGGAAGTTGTCCTTTATATTTTCCTTTTCCTTTCTTTTCTCTTTTAGCAATCATAGCAATGATTTCTTCTAGTTCTTCATCAACTTCTTCTTTCTCATTATGACTGGAGATGTGTAAGAATTTCTTACCATGGATTGAGGCTTTGAAAGTTGTTTCACTTTTAGGTTCAGTCTTCAATCTTGATATCTCAAATGCAGAGATTTTTCTGATCAAAGTCTCTCTCTTTAAGTCTTGTGAGAATTGCATGGTTTCCTCTAGAATACTTATCTTGTTTTCATAATCTGATGTTAAAGTAGTTAGCAACTTGTCCATTATATCTTCTTCTGATATTTCTCCACCATTGTTTCTGATTCCAGAGACTTCTTCATTTATCCTTTGATTGTAAGCTCTAATGTTCTCTTTAGGTAACATCTCAAGACTATTTTATTTTTTCCATTTCTTCCTACATGCATTCTTTGCTTGAATATCTCCTTCAAACATATCTTCTAAATACTTCCATATGGTATATGCTCTGTCAATTTTCTTGACCTCAGAAAATTCACTGTCAGATAAGGTGTTGATTAGGGCTTCTTTAGCAATAGAATTATTAGTAAATCTTTCCTTTTGTCTATTAGTAGCATCATCCTTGGAAAGGTCTTTCAAAGATGGAATTACAACTTCTTGTGTAGCAATTTCAAAGATCTCAAAGCCAACACACTATATATGTGTTATCATTTTGTTTTTCCAATCCGAATAATTTTCTCCATCAAACTTAGGGCTTTCTTTTCTCATGTAAGACATCTGATCTACCTTAAGATGTTAGGCTTCTTCTATAAGGAACTTGGCTCTGATACCAATTGTTAGAATAGTCCCAAAGGATAACTAATAGCGGGGTGAATCAGTTATCAGTATCTTTAACTCTTTTTACTTCCTTAACTTTAGAATACAACAAAGTAAATGCAACACACAATTTGATTACGGGGAAACCAAATGGTAAAAACCCCGGTGGGAATTAGCACCCACAATGAACTATACTTGTTTATGGTAATCCATGTTAGAAGATATTTCAACCATGTTAGGAGTTGTACTTTACAATGCAATAAGTATAGTGACTTGGTTAAGGGTCAGATCCTTTTAGGAGTCTTTTACAAATAACCCTGTTAGGGGTGGTGGACTCACTGTCCAAAATCTCATTGCTTAATGGTGAAGGCTACAACCTTCTGTATAATAGATATGCACTATATCTGATGATGAACTATAGAGTAGACCTGTTGTCTTGATCAGTTCTAGTGTATTACAATCTTTCACTTCTTCTTCACATAGACTCTTGATGAATGAACCACATCTGATATTCTTCTCTGTATATCTTCTATCATTTTTCATAGCATTCACACTTAGCGTATCACAATTGAATTGCTATAAGTATCTTCCTCAAAGTATGAGATCATGGGACTTGTAAGATAACTCTTCATAAAATTCTTATTGGCTCTACTAAGAACACAAGCATAATTACAACTGCAAAAGTATAAACTGAATAGACGTGACTCTTCACTAAGTCGGCCTCACCAAATTAACTCTAACTTTGCAATCTTCTTGAACATGTTTGGCGCCTTTAGATAGCTATCATCAATTCATAAGTAATCATGAATATACACATGCATATCCTGAAGATAGGCACAACTCAAGAAACACGTTACATACATCATCTTTGAACAGATACTCTTCCAAAACTGTAACTGCCAATAACAGAATTATACAACTTGACTGAAAGATCATATCCTGATCTGCATGTATGAACATAACATAATAAACATGTAAAAAACATGTAGCTAACCACACAAGTATTCATTTCATCATTCTGATAAGTACATATAGAATTACTACTGTGTATTATATGTTGTCATCAATGACAAACATACAATCAATCTACTGAACAGAATCAATTCTCCAACAAACTAGGCTATATTGAGAATGGAGAATGACCATACCAAGTTGATCTAGAGAATGTATACACAAATCCAAGACCAAGAAATCTGACATGCAATCACTGTGGTAGGCTTGGTCACATATCAAATGTTTGCAGGAGAAA
Source organism: Thuja plicata (assembly GCA_018584345.1). Lineage (NCBI taxonomy): Eukaryota > Viridiplantae > Streptophyta > Pinopsida > Cupressales > Cupressaceae > Thuja > Thuja plicata. Next base: position 1,386,530 of record MU227534.1, on the reverse strand, counting down.
AATAAGAGGTATTTCTAAATCAACACCTTCATTCATAGGCATTTGTTATAAATATAACAACAAAGGACATAAAGCATATGAATGTAAATCAAAGGGGAAACAACCAAAGAAGGAAACCTACATGGAAAAATACTATCCTACTTGAAAAATGCATGAACACACATCTCTTGAATACTAGAAGAAGAAAAAACAAGCATGGAAGCCTAAAGATCAAGAAAATTCTTATCTACTGAAAAGATTTGTTAACTCATATGTTTTGGATTACAACACATGGTCAAACTGCACAACATGTTAAAGATTTTGTCACATAGCTGAAAAATGTATGAGACAATAAATGAGAAAGTCTAGGAGCTGGACTAACCCTAGAATGGCATGTCTACACTCTCATAAAGTTGGTCATCTGAGAAAAGACTGCAAAGACCAAATGACAGAGACCAACACCTTTTCCAATGGAAACACTAATGAAGCTAGACTAAGAAATGCAATTGGTGACACCTTATCCAATGGATTTTGTGACATCAGCCCCCCACCTAAGAAAAACAAGTAATTATGGAACTGCATTATACCAGGTTATATTTTGCATTAGTTCCATTATACATTGATGAAATGCCAAACTAGCATGATTAAAGATGCATTATGGTATTAATTATTATAATTATGTGGATTCAATCTCATCGGTTAATTCATACCAAAAATATTTGGTATACATACAAAGATAAGTTTTCAATACTTACTGATAATCATTGGTGAAGATATAAAAGCTAAGTCGCTAGTGTAAACCGGGATCCATCAGTAATCATGAAAGTTGACATGTTGTCTTCATCATATACCGAAATCCATCGGTAAATAGTCAAATGAGTTGACACCTATCCCAAGAATCATGTTATCATAGAGAATAAAGTGTGTGTGCTACCCAATGACTCCACCTTCAAACACTAAGAAGTGGGTGAGAATTTATGATACAACTTAGGGAAAAACTCTATAAATAGGAGATGACACAACTCATTATTCACAAAGTGACTTGAGCAAATAATTAGAGAAAAACCAGAGCATGAAGCGACTAGATTGTAGAGAGACTCCAACCCTGTTAATATCACTTAGAAAGATTCATAGAATTCATAGAAGTTTTAATTAAGTAACAACAATCACCGAGAACTCTATTTTCATTTACGGGAAATGCCCTAAATTCTGAAATGATGGCATCAACTTCAAGAACCTCCAAGATCAAGAATGCAAATAATTCAAAGCTGAATCTAATCAAGAATACCACCTATGAAGAACCTCACTACAAGATCTATCTTGAGGTTACTTCACAACCCAACAAAATTGGTGCATTCTCTAGTATACCAGCTAGGGTTTTTCTTGTTGAAGACATGCGAGCTTATATACAATGCAAGATTGTAAAAATAGGAGACATGGAATTGAGAAAGCTTTCAAAAATATTTGCAATGATGATGGAAAAATAAAAGAAGAACATAAGAACATTGAAGTGAAAGGTCTCAAACATGCCCTCCTATTCCTTAAGGAATTCAAAACCTAATGTATTCGGTTAGTACTAAGCAGAATACATGACCGAAAGATATGGCTAGATGAGCCAAAACCAATAACCAAGAATTTTATACATGTTGTTACTAGTTATCCCATAACCAACAAAGTAAAGGCACTAAAACATCCTCCTAAAGCTGACATTGAAAAGAACACATGAGCATTATGGGATGGTATAGGATTAAAGGTATGCATGATCAATGATGCGGTAATGAAATTTGGAGCATGTGTCTTAGGATACAAGTTATTTCACGCTAAAAGGATGAACAATATTCGATCTGAAGTAGTGGATACAACATACAAAAATTTCAAGAAGGGACTGGAGTTGGATCTATTAGAACTTCTGCTAAGGAAATTGGAGGAGAACATGACGACAATAAGGATTGCAAAGTCTAACTCATATAAGTTTGGTTCACTCATCATGTGCATATTTTTCTATTTCCAAGAATCCTTCCCATCTATAGGAAATTTCAAATGGGAAACTACTACACCAATGACCACATAGATTAGTGAGTTCATCAAATCACTGAGAGACAATTTTGAATTAGTCATGGATGAATAATTCGCTAGATTTAAAGAAAGAATGCAGAAAATAATGAGGATTCTATAGTAGTTAGTATAAAAGTTCAAGACTGACATTTGTTTTATGGTAGACACTGACTACACCTACATCAAGCCATCTATACTGAGGACAACATGGATGACCCCACTTGACTATGAGGTTAACATACATCAAGCATCAAATGCTATTGAGGCATTGATATATGAACCATTGGATAAATCACAATCTAAGTTTAAAAATTATGAGGAAGCCATGGAAAGGATAAAAATTGGCTTAGTTCTGAAAAAGATTTATAGGAAGAAAGATAAAATGGTTAATAATTTAAAGAAAAAGTTTGCGGTGAATGAAGAGGAAAAAAATAGATAGAAGAAACTGAGGGCCAGCCACCCGTTAGTGAAGCTGAGAATGAGAGTGAATAAGAATCCACAAAGTATGATACACCACCTCCACCATTAGAAAAGAAACCAAGGAATACTATTGCATCTAGGACCAGGATTCAGACAACAAAGAATGCAAGTCATTCACTGATCAAGAAAGGTCAAGTGAGGACATAAAAAAGAAATCCACAAACAGGGCAAAAGGGGCCAACAATAAGAAGAAAGTTCCTCAGAAATAGGGAAGACATTAAGGACACTGAAAAGGATGACCAATCAGTACAAGATGTCAAGAACACACTAACCTTTAAAATTAATAAGGTGTGTGCTTCTATTATTAAATCAGGTACAACAAATTATCACAAGATTAAAAATTGGCTAACTCTGGACACTGAGGACAAGAATAAGATAGAAGAGGAAATTATCACAATGATGTGTGCATTCAAATATGTTCCAATACAATTGGTAGACAGGATGCCAAACGAACTTATGAATAGATTATTGGCAAGATGGACATTTTCATTACATTCTAAGAAATAGATTAGGGAAAGAGCCCTAGTTTCTGTCATGCCACCCGAATCTAAAATGGAGGAGATTGAAGAGATGATGAAGAAACACTCAAAAAGGTTCTTACCAAAGTTAAGAGCCTATGAAGTGCTTCAAGGAAATCTAATTCAGCTAGATATGAAGAGTGAGGCTAAATGGAGAAAGCTACTTGATATACCTAAAAAGGATACAAGTCCTGAGCCAAAAATTTCTCTTATCGACAAACAAAAAAAATAAAGATGATTAGGCTAAATAGAACCTTGAACATATTCGTATTACTGATGGGGATGTTAACAAAGAATAATTGAATACAAAATCAAACAAGGATATGGACATTGCAAATGGAACATGGCTAGATAATAGTGTCATTTATATTACTAGAGGAGATCCTGTAGATGAGATATAGAAAGATTAAGATGTGACTGTTGTCTAGAACCAAACCAACAAATATGACACTGCAACAGATTCCACATAGGTAGACACACCATAATAGATACCATTATTGATACAAGCTATCAATATTATCTCAGAGAAGGAGAATTCACCTGACAAAGATTAAAGCATTCCCAAAGATAAGGGTAATGATGAAAAGAAAGATACAATTGGTGAACAGTTAGTCACCCGTGGAGAACACAATGTTACAAAAGATGGAGATCACACCGAAAAGGATGCACAAATGAAAGATACAGATGATGTGAAAAAAGAGAAAGGTGAAAAAGATAAGCTAGTTGATACCACTCCTAAGAACACCAAAGGAGATGCTACAGTTACACCGAAGGTTTATGAGGAGATGTCCACACACAAATGAAAGGAAAACCTTGATCATCAAGAAAAAGGTACAACAACACTGAATCCTTCATCTAGCACATCAGGCTAAGCAGAAAAAAATGTTATGGTTTTCCGTACAAGTGCATCCAAAAGAAGAAGAAGAAAACCAAGAAGAGTAAGTTGGAGGTCACACTTGATGAAATCATTGCAATACCAAAGTGTGATCCAACCACATTGGACTATGAATATCTTATAGAATATGGAGAGATATGACAAAGGAAAGCAATGCAAGAAAATGTTAGAAAAGAACACATAGATTCTCTAGTGATGGAAACCACAAGAGACATCTTAAGACAAATAGTTCTTGACATTGATGTTGATCATGATGCACCTATCCTAGATTAACTTGTTTCACCAAAGAAATCACAACATAAAATGTGGATGGAAGAAAGGATATTGAAGAAAGAGAAGAACAAAAGTTCCAATACAAATTGATAGAAAAGATCAGCCAAGAAGTGGAAAAAAATAAGGTAAAGGTTTTAGAACTAACAAATGAATTAGATCCAATCATTATTGAAGTTATTTCCTTCATTCAAAATCTATGTAATTTGGAGAAATTCAATAAGGATAATAGTGATAAGATTGCAAAGATTTATTCTGATCTAAATACAAGTACTAAAAGTCTAACCATGGATGGAAATGCAATCAAATTGCATTATGAGAAGATAATGGAAATCAAAAGGTTAATACAAGAAATTTGGGAAGAAGAATCACAGTTTAGAGAAGAGGTTACCGATCTACAGGCTCAACTATTACCAAACCTCACACTTCTACAACAACACATCACTTCGGAAAGAAATTTAATTGCCACCCCTGAGATGTCTATAGCAGACATCATATATGATATGCATGTAAGAATTACACTAGAGAAAATGGCTCTTGAGAACCTAAAGGAGAAATGGGAAAAGATGATGGACAATATGAAGAATTCGCATTCCCATATTTTTGATAAGTTTTAAGTATATGATGACATGTAACTGATTCAATGTTTGAAGATGTTAAGTTGATCACTGAAATGCAAAAAGATAGTGCAAAACATTAAACTAGGTAATGGATTGTATTGTCATTGATGTAAACTTGATATAATATAATAATTTATAATCAAAGTGTCAAAGACTTCAGAGACTCAGAGAGATAAAGATTATGCTTTCAATAATCCATAAAAGACAATCATTCACTATGTGACTTCAAACACCGTGTTAGGGATTTTTCTTGTATGAATCACAATGCTTGAAATGTCTATTTGAATCCTGTGCCTTTACTTCTGATTCAGAGACAAGAAAAGCCTAATTGCTAAGGACTAGATAAGGTCCTTCTTCATTTTTGAGTTCCACAACTACTCAGGCAGGTTTTACCTTTAATGATGGTTGTTAACACAGTATTTGTTGATGTGGACACTGATTTGTCATGTATCTCTATTGAACTAACTTCATAAAATATCTTGTAAATGATCAAGCATAATCATATACAGGATTTAACCATAAAAATCATAATCTTAAATATGAAAGAAAACTAGTGAGACAAGGATTTCAATCCTTCTTCCTTTTCTTGATAGGAGGGACAACCTAAATGATTCTCTCTTCAAGGAATCAATAACATGGACTATGTCCTACTGACAGAGGTCCTTTAACAAGTTCAGCTTAATAGTTCTTAGTAACAGAATATTTAAAATTGATTTGGTAGTTGAAAACCTAGAACATATGTGAAAAAGATAGGTATTCAAATAGATTCCTGAACCAGTGCCTATCCTTTGGGCTGCAGAGTCAATAATAAGCAAAGAAAATACATAAACAAGATACACTGAACTGCCTTACAGCTC
>MU227534.1:1335975-1346617 GCA_018584345.1 Thuja plicata | reverse complement strand
GGAAGTTGGGTCACCTGAAATAGCAGAAAATAATTTTCCTTCAAAATTTTCGGGTTTCAAAAGTTATTTTGAGCCGACTTTGATGTATTAAAATGAAAAATAAAATAATTCTAAGTTTGGTCGGCCCGAAGGGCTAAATTTCTGGAACCTTCTCGGGCGGTGGAAATTGCCTATATAAAGAAGGCCCGTAGTGTTGTCTTAGGCAGTTCAGAATAGTTCTGGGTAGTAGATCTGGGTAATAATTCGAGGCTTTGTCCTACGGAATATTGTAAAGGAATGCCCATGTGGCTTTGCATATTGTAATTCTGAAAGTTTGTAATTCCACATTTGTGGAGATGATAAGAAGCCAATTTTCTGTTCTTGCATATTGTGGTTGTTTCTCTGTTTATGTTATGTGTTTGTGGTATTAAGGGGAGCACCCTTCATCACATTTGACAAACCAGAAGAGTTTGGACAAGGAAGGTAGAATAGAAATGCTTGATATCAAGTGAAGAACTAATATTTTAAATCCTCTAAAAAGGTCACACTTAACAGTGTGTTTTTAACCTTTAAAAGGGTTGGCTCTTTACCTAGCTCACTTAAAAAGTGTGAAAATTTTTGGTTACCGGTCCCAAGTCTTTTTTCCCTTAACAGGGTTTCCACGTTAAAAATCCATGTGTAATTGTGTTTATGAGTCATTAATTTAGTGTTTTGCATTACACATAGCTAATATAGATTGATCGATATACTCTATGTAATTTACAATTTTTGGTAAATTAATAGACTCCTATTCGGTAAACATACAAAATAAGGTTTAACAAAGCATTCCGAGCAGTAGCAATTTGACAAGTATATTTGAAGGCATTCATCTTAGAGGACTGAAGATAACTAGAGGTTTAATACTGTTGTACTAAGTTTTTGCATTGATTAATTGGAATATTTTTGAGGCCACTAATTCACCACCCCTCTCAGTTATTACTAACAGTATACACCTTTCCCCTTACTATCAAAAAAGGGGGAAAATGATATGTACAATACATATAGAGAAAAAATAGAAAATGATTATATGTATAGTATTAAAGGGAGAATGATATGAAGATAAGGTGAAAAGGAAATATAGCATAAAGGAAAGTATACATGTATATACTTATATTGTATTGACATATACATAGGGGGACTCATAAATGATAAAGTAAACACATGGTGTAAATACTACATAGTTTAGTATTTTGCACATATAATTTTTTGATACTAATGTCAAAGGGGGAGATTGAAGACATTAACTTTTCCATTAGTATATGCAAAGGGAAAATATTTCTTTGAACCGTCGATAACACTACACCGAAAGATAGATTTCAGTATAGACCGAAAGTGCTAAGTATAGAGAAACTTGATGACACACTTTTACAATGCAAACCAAAAATGCTGAAGAGGAAACTGAAAAAGGAACTTGATAAGCCAATTACACTGTAAAATAAAAGAATAGACAAGAGAGGAACATGATAGAGAAAGTGAAACCAAAAGATAGTTCATAGAAGGAACAGTGAAAGACCTTCAGAGAAACCCAAGCATTAGACACCGAAAGTCAGTTATATCCCGAGAAAAGAGGATCTGACTTCCACGTTAGATAAAATAGTTATGTTTTATATTTAGAGTTTTGATTTGATTTAAAACCATTTCTTGAGGGACAAGAAAGATAACTGATTAAAAAACATGCAGACTAGGATAACAAGGTCAAGTTGTAAACCTTCGATCATAGAGTTGTCTTTGTAATACGTGAAACTAAAATAGGTCAATATGTTGTATAAATATATGTGTAATCATTCATTTCAAGATGGATGTGAGGATGATAGTATCCAAGGAGCACATCTATGGATGAGACTGAAAGTTTCAAGCAAGAACACCAAAAGATGAATTTGCTTATCAAGAACCAAGAATCAAGGTTACCGAGCAACAAAGGTATTAATCAATCACATTAGGTGATACTTTATACATGTAATTTTAATGGATCTATAATCATAAATTGAAGATTGCGTACACTCAGGTGAATAAGTATTTTTGTCTACATTCTAACAAGTGTAGAAAATAGAATAAATCCTTTCAAGAAAGGTGGATTTAACAATCCTTTGTAAATATCTTAACCGAGTGCACACTAAATAGTGTTTCTAAAGATCTTACCAGAGTAGATGTTAACCAGTCTCCACATGATACTCCTAATAAGGTAGATCATCAGAAGTGATCAAAATTGTAAGCCTTGACCAGCCCCTTCCAATCTGTAGATAGTGAAGTTTTTGTGGGTGACAACCCCACCGTAGGTTTTACCTTCTAACAGGGGTTTTATGTGTTACCATATCCTATATTATGTGTCATTACATTTCATGAATTCTTCTATGAATGTTTACATATTTATTAAGCTTACAAGTTGATATAACTTACACAAAGATAGTATATAATAGATGGTTGGTAATACAATGGATTACTAAATGGATTAAGGTTAAAGAGATAAAAATTTTAGAGGTACTGATTCACCCCTCCCCTCTTAGTACATACTTCCCATTACATCCAACACTTCTTCTTCATTGTAAGTGCCTCTAGATTTTTTGATGCTAGTAACCACTTCATTAATTCTCTATGCATATGCCTTAATATTCTCATAATCTCTCATCTTTAATGATTTCGTCTTTTTTTTTTCCAATTTTGTAGCTTTTCCTTTTTAGTAAACTTGTATCCTATATACATTACTTCCAATCTTATCCAAATCTCATGTGCAGAATCCATGTCTTTTCCTTCTATGAATTCACCTTCAGAAAGTGTACTGATCAATGATTCCTTTACAATCATATTAAATGAAAATAGCTTCTTATCATCTTCAGTATATTTCTCCAATTTATCCTTAGTTTCTATCTTTTCCTTTTCTTTTTGTGATCATCTAGTAGTCGATTCCCAAACATAGAAAATATATTCTCATCTTGTTCTTCCAACTGGAAAAGTTTTTAGGATCAAATTTTAGACTATCCTTCTTGTGTTAAGTCATCTTCAAGATCACCCCAAGCTGTTAATCTTTCTCTCTAAGGTCCAATAGCTCTGATACCAATTTTTAGGTATAATATTCCATAAGAACAATAGAGAGGGGGAGGTGGGGTAAGTCAGTTGTCATACAGAATATTAAACATTAAACTTTATAAACCAAATACAAATTATAAATGATAACATAGTAAATACCAAAATAATAACACAATCCTTAATACACACTACATCTTTGAAGTCAGCCACCAAATAGTTATCCTCCATAATACATGCCATAGATGATGTCACCAACATGTCCATGACTATCAATCAATAACGAACATTCCTCAATATATCTTCTAACATACCTTAAGCTCATTGGTGGAGTGAACCCATGACTCTCTCTATTTGATCTGTGAGGATCTTGTTTGTCATAAATGGATTGATCTTATAGGATCATCCTATTTTGCTTTTGGGATCTATGTGTGTATGGTCAAGGATCTCTTAGGCAATCTTATGAGCCTAGAGATTCCCTAGTCCATTTGGATCACCTAGTTAGGTTTATGTTACATTAAGAATGTTTTGTATTTTTAGAGTCCTTAGTGTTAAATTCCTTGGATTCATGTTATTCTAAGAATTTTATTTCAAGTTGATAGGCTTGGATTCATTCCAAAATTCATCGAGTGCAAAAAGACAAGTTTTGCCAAATATTACAAAAGTTGTCAAAAAGGTGCTCATGCAACTTCCAAAAGTTGCTCGAGAGTTGCAAGATTGAAGCCCAATAATCACATGGCATTCTTGATTGATCCAACTTCACATTTTAAGTGTTATTAAGTGCTTACTTTGAACCAACATGGTTAGAATTTTTGGAATGTAACTTTGATGCATGGGAAATGGAATATGAAGCATTTTTGTGAGCATTTCTGAGTTGTATGGTCGTGTATGGTGTGAGATTGGGAAAAAAAGTTGATGTATTGAAGGTATATTGTGTTAATTTCACTCTTAAATTTATTTCAAGTCATTTGGTTTTGATTTGATAAGTTTTGTTTGAGTTTTTCAAAAAGCAGTCTAGGAAAGAGTCTATTTGAAGCACAATTTGCAAATGGAGTCCTAACTTGCATTCTATATGGTGGATTTCTATAAGATCCTATAAAATTCAAGTTAGGATGTTGTATTTAATGATTCTAAAATGTGAAGAGATCACTTGAATGGTAAGACCCTCATGCATCAAGCCCTAGGCTTATAAATATCTTAATGTATTCAGCCTAGAATGAAGAAGGAAGTGTTATGTTTGTTAGAAAGATTGGTTGAGAGAACTAGGAGTGGATTTGAGTTTTAGGGAGTTATTTGAAGACATGTGAAGCATTTTTTCAATCCCATGCACCCAATTTCTAGTACTTTCCTTGAAATCCAAGCCTAATTTGGCCAATTAGGTCTGCAAACTTGGTGAGAGTTAGGTGTTACAAGAGTGGAGTTGGAATCTAAGGCTTTGGAGTCTGACATAACTTGATAAAGGGTATCTAGATATATCCTTAGTTTTCTAGAAGGTGATCAGGAGGAATTTAAGTTGGAAAAACCTCCTGGATAGTACTATAAGGAATTCTAGGATAGTCCTAGATAGCCACTGTACGGAAGGTGGAGGGTTGAACAAAAGGGGGATTCCTAGTCCTTAGGACATAAGGAAGGTTTACCAATATTTATTTTGAGTTGGTGAAGTAATTGGTGAAGACTTCTATGTTGAGGCCTAAAATAGGGCTAGTGTCCCTAAAGCTCAAAAGTGTAAGGTTTTTAATTCGATTGTATCCAATTGAGAAAAGTTGGAAATTTGTTCTACCACCTTGGATAGGTAGAAGAAATTGTTTAGGAAAGGATATAGGATCCTAGGAGAACCCAAGTTGAATTGGGTGTCTTACTAAAGGCAAAAGATAAATACCACACTTCTTTCTCTCACCTCTACACTAGGTCGTATCAGATCCTAGAAAATCTCTTGGGAATAAGAATGATAGAGAAGACTAATGATACTGATGGAGAGATCCCTATGAGGGTGAATAACATGGAGCTATCCAAGATTGTGAGGGAGAAGGAAACAAAGAAGAAGAAGAAGAAGACAAAGGTGCCAGAATAGCAAAGAATCTTAGAAGCTTTAGAGAGAGTGTGTAGGAGAGATAACAAACAAGACCTACTAATGTTTATGGGAAATATGGACCCTAAGGAATGCATGGATTGGGTGGAAGCCCTATAAAAATATTTTGAATGTGAGGATATCCCTATCTCACAAAGAACAAAGATTACCAAGTCTAAAAGGAAAGGACCTGCACTAAGTTGGTGGAATTCCTACGAAGGGAGAGGGTGGAGAAAGAAAAGGACCCTATAACCACATGGAAGAAGATGTTAAGAGAAATCATGAAGCAATTTATTCCTGAAGATTATGAAGTAACTCTGCACAAGAAGTTACAAAATTTGAAGAAAAAGTATCTTGATGTGGGATCTTACACTGATGAATTCCACAAGATCTCCATGAAGACAAAGACCCCTGAAAGTAAGAAAAGAAAAATTTCTAGATACATGAACGGACTCAAGTATAGTATGCAAGATGAACTAAGTTTATTTTGTCCACAATCTGTAGATGAATGCTATCGGATGGCTATGAAGATTGAAGAAAAAAAAGGAAAGGAGAACATAAAAGTAGAGGAAGAGAAAATGGTTTTAGAGGTAGGGGAAGGTTTCAAGGAAGAGGATCATCTCCAAGACCACAGGGAGAATTCAATCATCAAGAGTATGACAGAGAGAAGAAAAATAGAGGTAATTTTAGAGGGGGTAGAGGCAATAATAGAGGAAGTTTGGGAGGTAGAAGAAACTCCACATTCACTAGAAAGTTTTTTTCCTACAATCAGGTTGGTCACCAATCTTTTAGATGTCCAAACAAGGCTGGTACATAGGGAGGAGATAGAAGAGTCCAACTCACTCAAGATGAGGACTGTCAAAGCATGATCTCATACCACACCATTACATCCAGACCTATAGAGCTTGAGAAAGGAGAATGCATAATGTTCCATAAGACACTCCCAAAGATGCCAACTCCCAAGGAGCCCCCACAAAGGAAGAGTATATTCAGAACTCACTGCAAGGTACTTGGTAAGATTTGCAAAGTTATCATTGATTTTGGTTCTACAAAAAATTTATTTTCTAATGTAATGATAGATAAGATTGGTTTGAAGAAAATACCCCACCCAATCCCCTATAAAGTATCTTGGCTTAATAAGGATCAACAAGCTTTAGTAGATGAGAAATGTTGGGTAGAGTTTCAAGTAGGAGAATATAAAGATAAAGTTTTGTGTGAAGTTGTGGATATGGATGCATATCATCTTCTCCTAGGAAGACCTTGGAAATATGATTTTGATGCCCAACATGGGGGGTGTTATGATTTTTTCTTGTTGAACCTTAAATAAATGCTTGAAATATTTGATTTAACTCTATGACTCCCAATATTTGAAAATAATGACTCAAGCAAGAGAAAACTCTAATTGATGAGGATTTATGATAATGTTTAGGGAAACTGTTATCACCTCCTTCTTTTTAGGTTCCACAACACCTAGGTAGGTATTACCTATATCAGATTGCTGTCTCACAGGATTAATAGATGTGGATACTAATTTTCTATTCTTTTATTGTATTACCTTATAAATTACTCTGCATAAAATTGAAAACAACTTAACACAAAGTTTAACCATGAAAACTATTGAAATGATAACATCAAATAGTAGTGTTTTAAGGACATTCATCCTTCTTCCTTTTATAGTTCTCAGAACTTAGGAGGGGAAAACTATTTTAATCCTCTCTTAAAGGGATTAATAGAATGAATTATCTTGATACAATTGCTTAGAATTATATGTTCTGAATATAAATTTGAAATATTTATGTATTTAAATTGCTTGGATGATGATAAACTGTTTGATAGATTCTAGACCATTGCCTATCCTTGGGCTATAGAGTTAAAGATGAAAATCCACAGAAAAAGTAAATAAAGATACTATAGATTTCCTTACAACCTATATGCAACTCAAGTAAGATGCCTTACAAATCACCCTGTCACTCCAACATTGTTGTATCAAATCCTCAAATACTATTATACTCTCTGAAACTACTCACAAAACTTATTTCTTCCCTTGAAAGAAACTTGTAAGTAATTAGATAGCTACCTTGTAACCAATATGCTTAAAAATACCTTACATATTAAACATAAAAGAGCATACATAATAAGTAAAGAGACAATAACAATATAGAAGAGAAGTTGCACTATATTTTATTTATATTCCTGCTTCATACATATAGAGGCTAAAGCTAGAAAAAATCAGACAAAATTCTGTAGTCTGGCTTATAATTATATTTCATCACCTCATTCAAATGTTATAGTAAGATCTATTTATAGGTTCAAACCATCTTGGAATCCTTAAGATAAGGATGCAACAAGCTTCAGATGGTTTAAGAAACCTAACCCTAAAAACTTAGAAAAAAAGATAAGAAAGATCCAAGTTGTGGGAGGACAAAATTGAAGAATAAAATCTAATTTTGTACTTTGTCCTTTTATGAATGTTGGCACCTTTTTCTGCATGTATCCATGATAGTATCTAATAGTTTTAACAAGATCTAGTGACCGCCAATACAGGCTAACATACACTAATCTTTTCAAGATTACTAACCTTCATGTGCTCATAGATCAGGTGCCATGTGTCCTTTATTATTCATCCATAACATCTAAATGAACTGTGATAGGCTTCTTCTTCTTGGGATTTTTCATAATGTCCCATGTTGTCACATCCTCTTCCTTAGGCCACTCAAAGTTCTAAATATTCTCTAGTTGAGTCTTCTTCCTTTCCCACCTAGCATTTGTAATGCTTTTAATATCTGTAATGAATTTATTGCAGTCTGTTTCCACCTTAATTGCCTCATCCAAAAGTTTTTTAAACCTCTCCATATCTGATTCTCCTTGGTCAAATACATAAATGTCTTTATTAGGAAGAATACTATCAAACTCTGATATCCATAACCCTAATGGTTTGATATGATCATCTTTGGTTTTGATTGGAGGTACAAACCTACTATAATCTATCCCAAACATCTTTAGCTTAGCATCAATTTGATTGGCCTTTCCTTTGAAAAGGGATAAAGTAGCCCCAATCTACTCTATCTCTGTCCCAACCATGGTTACTATTTCTAGAAAATCTAATCTCAATGGTTGCACTCATGCTAATCTTTCAAAAAGAGATGTTCTTCCAGAACAAGTTGCATAGTAAGGATAAAAAATTGTCAAAAAACTTGCTACTTCTACTTGTAAGCCTAGAAACCTGCCATAAGCCCCATACACTACATCAATATTGACTTTGATGGTCTCAATCCTATGCTGCAAAATTGAAGTCAAGGCTTCCAGAATCACAATGTTATGCTTAGTAGCCCCTAAGTCTATTTTAGTAGATACATCCCATGTATCTTCTATTCGGATCTCAACATCCATAACCTCTTTGGCCTCAACAGGGGTAGGCTCTATTATATCTAGTAACTTCTTTGTAAGCTTATCTATGAGCTTCCCTTGTTCTTTGATCTTTATCAAAGCCAATTCCCTATCTTTAACAATGTCACTAGTATCACTAGTGAGTTTCTACAATATGTCTGATAGTTGGCCTGTCTTTGCCTCATTAAGATGAGAAAAATGAGTCATTACTTGGGCTATTTCCACATCCCCTATATTATCTAGTGTCCATATAATTTTATTTCCCTTAATCTTCTCTTGAATATTTAGAATGGCTGGCTTCTGATCTTTGGGAGGTAGGCTCTGTTAGCACTGCCCTGTAAAAAATTTGAAATTCTTGGTTCTAAGCTTTTCCCGTGCTTTCTGGTTTCAAATTCCATGCTTTACCGCATAAAAAATAGTCAATAATCTTTTTAAGTCATGATTTATGTTTATTCACTCTGTCGCGTCGATCTTTGAAAAGAGTCTTTAAGTCATGCGACTACGCGATGAGCTGTCCGAGAAGGAGAATCGTGCAATCATGATCTCCATATGTTTAGTTTTGGTCTGTGCGTGAGTGGGCGATGAGCTGCTTTGCATTTCAAATCACACAGTCGCAATGTTTTATCAAGGTCAAGTAATAGGTCTGCGAGTCAGCGACAGGTTAAAGTTATGTAAGTCGCGCACTCGCAGTAATGTTATCCTATTTATCTCATGCTTTGCGACTAAGCGATTCCTGTTTAAGTCTCAAGTAGTCGCATACCCACTCACCATTTTATGTCAGTGTAATAAGTTGCGCGATTGTGCGACAAGGTCATGTTCTAGTGGTCGCTCACTCACATAGGTTTTAACTCATGTGTATTTTGTAGAGCGAGTGCGCGACGAGCCAGAAGATGAAAAGCATCGCTCAGTCACTGATAAATAGAGATAAAAGGAAATCAGCAGTGTGGGTGTGCGATGAGTCAGAAAATAGAAAGCATCACTCAATCGACGACAGTGACAGAGAAAACAAAGTCAGTTCATGAGTATGCGATGAGTTGAAAAGATGAAAGATGTCGCTCACTCACCAGTTAATGAAGGTAACAACAAAATAGCTTGCGACGGTGTGATGAGCCAAAAGAGGACAAATATCGCTCACTCGCTGATGTTTTGAGCTGATGAAAAAATAGCTCACGAGTTGGTGACAAAGGAGAAAAAAGATATCATCGCGCACTCGCAGATCAACAAGGATGAAAGGAAAAGAGCTCGCGAGTGCGCGACCAGACAGAGTAAGGAAAGAAATAAATCATCGCTCACCCGCTCAGATCCAAAAGTGAAATTGTCAAGTCAGCGAGTGTGCGATTATTAAATAAGCTGAAAGAAAAGATGCAGTCGCTCAGTCGCCCAGACTCATGTAAAAATAAAAGTTGATCTCGCGGGTGTGCGACGAGCTGTCAGTAAACAAACCATCACTCACTCGCATGAACTAAAAGTAAAGCATAAAACTAGTGCGAGGGTGCGACAGACATGAAAAGAGATTTAAGAATTTGGTTATCGTTCACTCGCAGAAAGTGAAAAATAGAGAAAGAATGGATGGTGAGTACGCGACCAGTTGAATAGCAAGAGTGTGTCGCTCACTCGCAAGGATTTTTCCAGAAATGAAGAAACAACATTGAGGCTAGAATTGCCATGGATGCCAGGTGGGTGGAAGCTGTTGTCTTTTGATTGGCTCACTATCAAAGGAATGAACAGATGGGATGCATAGCTTAAAGGATAAATATGGTTAAGCCACAGAAGATAAACCTTATTAATTAGCTGCCACCTTGTTAATTAGCTGTTGAAAAGTTCAGCAAGAGGTTGTAATTCTTCCCAGATGTCTGTAGCTTGTTTCATCCTTGTGTTATAAAAGGATCCCAAGATGACTGGTACAAGGATGGTCATTTTTCTGTCTGAAAATAATATTAAGTTTGGTCTTTTTTGGAGAAAATTTCTGTTGAATGTAGTAACTGATGATGACTTTTAAGTAAAATCCAATTCATAGTTTTTGAAACATTTAGTGGATTTTCTGTCTTCATTTGCATTCTGAGTTTTGTTTAAATTGAATGTTCAAGGAGCATTTTCAGTTTATATATCTGTAAGGCAGAGTATGAAATACTTCTAAGGGATCTTTCA
>MU227534.1:1309986-1328207 GCA_018584345.1 Thuja plicata | reverse complement strand
TGATCTTGATGAAATTTAAGCACTTATGGCCAGAAGAATGCAGAGAGGCAAAGGTAAATTACCACTTGTTTGTTTTAATTGCAAAGAGATTGGACACTTTGCTGCAAGATGTACTAATAGAAGAAAAGATGACAGAAGTAATGACAAATCTTTTGAGAAGAAGTTTGACAGAGGTGATTATAGAAGCTACAGACAATCAAAAACAAGAGATAACCAAGAATATAAGCACAAAGGATAGAAGTTTAGCTACCTATAAAAATGTATGGATGATGATACTGACATCAAATCTGATGAAAACATTGAGATGGTGTTTGTGGCTATAAAAGATGATTCATATGACGATGAAGAAAGGTATGTAGAAACAACTCTCACATCTAAAATTAGCAAAAATGATTTTTGGATCATAGATAGTGGCTGCACTCATGATATGACCAGTGATAAGAAATTTTTTGAGATTTTTGAATATTACAAGGGTGGATCAGTAAGAATGGGAAATGACACACCTTGTCCAATTGAAGGTAGAGGAACAATAATGTTAAATAACTAGATAAAGTGTGAGAATGCTTCTTGGGTAAATGGATTGAATTATAATCTATTGAGTGTTTCTCACTTGAATAATTCAGGTCACAAAGTTTCATTTGAAAATAAGAAGGCAAAGATCTTCAACAAATCTAGAAATCTGATTAGTACCATGATGTAAGTGTTCTAAGGTTTGCTTGCACAATTGACTAAGAATATTTCCTTTGTCTTCTTTAAGGATCCTAATCTCCTCTAGGTCCTTATTAGGCTTAGATGATTAACTAAGTCCTAATCCAACTCTTCTCTAAGATTCTCATACTTGTGCTTCACCATTGAAAGACTAACACCCTAGTAGTTACTTCACTTCCTCTCCTACACTTAGAAGGATCTAAGTGTCAATTCCACTGTAACATCCATGAATCATTGTAGGGATATCCATCCACTTTTAAATGTCCATCTCCTTGTCATTTGAAACCATTTACTAGGATATTCAACTTGGTCTTTACCGGGTTCAAGGATTCAATCACTTGGGAGCCTAATTGAGGCATATTCCTTGTAGCCTTTTACAGTGTGTTTTTCCCACTTCTTTTAAAAATTTCCCAAAGAAGTTGAAAAACCAATCACACATTTAGATACCCTCTATCACTTTACAAGATATTTTGAAGGTTTTATTTTTAGAAGTCCTCCATACATAGGGTTCCTACAAACTAGGATCAATAGGGCTATTAGGCCTAATTTCTAGGACAATCTGCAACACAATGCAAAACTTGCTCAAAAATTGACCAATTGGATTGATACAAACTCGACCCTCCTAGCATGTCAATATATGACTATGACCTAACTAAAACTACACTTATACTATATAGTACTTCACTACCCTACATAAGAATGCTCATTGTTTCACCTCCAAACCACTAACTGTACAGTGCATGCTCGCCTAGGGCTTGGAACTAAAAATAGAAACTCAACTTTCCCTGACTCCTAACTCTAAATATATATAGACCATTGATTCCCCTAACATTTCCATCTATCCTTAGGAAGATCCCATGGTTAGATTTCATGGGGGAGCCATGAGTCGACTGACAAGTCATGACAGGACTAGTAAACACACAAAACACAAAATATTTTATCTAAGACCTTACACTACCTCTAAAAAACTAACTTAATGAATTAAAGATGCTTAAAAATATCCTAGGAACACAAAACAACAATTAGTTTAATTCTTTCAATCTATTACATATGACTGTCATAACAAAATGCTCAGGATTCCTGAATACATAGAGTTGCAGAGCTATTTCACTATATAAATCTTGTTAAAATGAATGACTAATCCTTAGATTCAATTCCTTGGGTAAAATTAGATGCCATCTCCATGATTCTAGGCCTTTTTGGTCAATTCCCCACTTCTATTCATAAGTGGATCCAAAGATAACTGAGTTGCATGCAATATTTGCAATAATTGCAAATGTTGTCATAGCAACATTTTAGCAACTTTTGACATCTTTGCCATTATGACTTATCCCTAAGTTGTAGGACCTCTAACCTCTTCATTTCAAGGATCCAAGATCATTAAAGGCCTCAAGGCATCTCTATGTCCTCATTTATGTGTTTCGGACACATTCATGACTCAAATCCACCATTTAGCAATTAAGTCTAAGTAATTGAAAAACTACTAACAATGGCTATTGTAGTGACCTTTGTCCTAATGACTAACTCACCTAGCCCACATTGAAATGAATTTATAAGGTCCAAAAACAACCTAACTATCTTGACTTGGCCAAAGTCAAGTACAATCCAAAAATGATAAAAACATGGAGGTTAGCCCAAGTGTGCTCCTGCACCATCCTCCCCAAAACAAAAAGATCAATCCACTCTTGGATTAAAAATGCTTGGATCAATCCCCATCTTCTTGAACTCTGATTATTTGTCCCATACTAAATCAACATTAGTTTGATCATGCTTCTTTATCAAATGTTCCTTGTAGGCTTTGGTTCTAGTCTGTTTGTAGACTCTAGTATCCAATACACTGTCAACTCCTGTGATTGTAACAGGGGTAATTGAAGTTCTTCCACATCTCTGATCACTTCCTTGAGATTATGATCCATGTCTTGTTGTGGTCCTTTGCAATGGACTAAGTGTGCAATGTTAAAAATAGGTGACAGTCCACTGTCTTCTGGGAGTTCAACTTTGAATGCATTATCACCATACTTAGCTAAGATAGGATAGGGACCTATCCTCATCATCTGTAACTTGTGAGGGAATCCCTTTTGAATTCTTGAATTGTTAAGATGTACCATGACCAAGTCACCCACATTGAACTGAACTATTCTTCTACTCTCATCAACCTTGGTTTTGTGTTTCAACGTGTTCTTAGTCAAAGTCTTCCTCACTATCTCATGTATCTCCTACATTGCACAAGAAAAATCATTTGCATATCCACTTTCCTTCACTCCATCCTTAAAGTCTCTCAACTCATAGGCTCCTCTAGGATGTAATCCATATACTATCTCAAAGGGGCTCTTCCCTATTGATCTATTGATGGTGTCATTCTAGGCATACTCATCCTGTCCAATCAATTGATCCCATTGCTGTCCATACTCCTTTGTCAATCACCTGAGTAGATTTCCAAGGCTTCTACTCACCACTTTAGTCTGACCATCATTTTTGGGATGGTAGGTAGACCCAAAGGATAAATTAGTGCCTAATCTCTGCCAAAGAGTCTTCAAAAAATGACTCATAAATTTGGTGTCTCTATAAGACACTATGCTCTTAGGTAACTCATGGATTCTTACTATCTCTTTGAAGAAGAGAGAGGCTATTTGGCTGGCATCATTAGTGGTCTTGCATGGCACAAAGTGAGGCATCTTACTAAATCCATCCACAACTACATAAACACTATCCATGCCTTGTCTTGTCTTGGGTAACCCAACTACAAAATCCATGCTCAAGCAATCCCAAGGCCTAGTGGGAATAGGTAGTGGTTGATAAAGGCCTACATTTGAAGAAGTGCCTTTTTCTCTTTGACATACAATGCAAATCTCCACATACCTCCTAACATCAAGATTCATCCTTGGCCAATGATAGAACCTTTGAACAATTTCTTGGGTCTTAGTGATCCCAAAGTGACCACTCAATGCACCATTGTGCTTTTCTTGGATTAAGTTCTCCCTAATAGACCCTCTAGGGACACATAACTGATTTCCCTTGAACAAAAGATTACTTTGCAAAGTGTATTCAACATACTTACTATGAAAATGGTTTTTGTATTCATCACATACCTTATAAATGTCTGCAAAATCCTCATCAACAACTTATAGATCTTTGAAATGATCTATTCCCATGCCCTTCAACTGAATCTCTTGGATAGTGATAGCTCTTCTAGACAATGCATCTGCTACTTTGTTGAGTACTCCTTTCTTTGGTTTGATATTAAAGGTGTATGCTTGTAGATATTCCACCCATTTCATGTGCTTCTGGCTCAACTTTTCTTGAGAATTCAGAAAACTTAAAGCTTGATTGTCTTGATAGACAATGAATTCCTTGGGAAACAAATAGTGCCTCCACTTTCTCAAAGCTTGAACCAATGCATACATTTCTAGATCATAAGAAGAATACTTCTTTTTTTCTTCACTCAAATTCTCTAAATGAAATGCTACTAGTCTACCCTCTTGGCTTAGGACAGCTCCAATAGTTATGTTACTTGCATCACACTCAATAGTGAAAATATTCTCAAAGCTTGGAAAGACTAACAATGGTTGAGTAGCAATGTTTTCCTTCAACAACTCAAAGCTCTTTTTGGCTTGTTCATTCCATACAAACCTTGTCTTCATTCCTCCTTTGATGGTGTCCAACATGGTAGCAAAAATAGCATTGCACTGCCTTATAAACTTCCTATAATACTAGGAAAGGCCATGAAAACTTCTTACCTCTATTTCTGACCTTGGAATAGGCCAATTCATGATTGCTTCCACTTTACTCTTGTCCATTTTCAGATTGCCATGAGAGAGAAGAAACCCAAGGTAAACTAGCTCTATTTTGATGAACTCACATTTCTCCAAGTTAATCATCAACTTCTCTTCATGCAGATTCTTGAAGAAAGTCTCAAGGTGTTGAAGATGCTCCTCTCTTATCCTACTATAAATTAGTATATCATCAAGATATACTACTACAAATTTTCCAATGTATTCTTTGAGGACTTCATTCATGAGCCTCATGAATGTTGAGGGGGAATTAGATAGTCCAAATGGCATGACAAACCATTCATACAAAACTTCATTGGTTTTGAATGCTATCTTCCATTCATCTCCCTCATGTATCATAATTTGGTGATATCCACTCTTCAAGTCTATCTTACTAAAATACTTAGCTTCACCTAGACAATCCATTAGGTCTTCAATCCTAGGTATTGGGAACCTATACCTAATGGTTATCCTATTTATAGCTCTTGAATCAGTGAAAATTCTCCATGTTCCTCCTTTCTTTGGTTCTAGGCTAGTAGGTACTACACAAGGGCTAATTCTTTTCTTGACAAGGCCTTGGTTAAGGAGTTCTTCTATTTTCCTACCAATTTCCTCTTTTTGTTGAGGTGTCATCTTGTAGGCTGGCTTATTAGGCAGGGTAGCTCTAGGTATGTTGCCCCACTTTTGGTCCACATACCTTTTGGACAAAAGTGAATGTTTAATGTATAGTGGTGGTCTTGCTAGCCTCTTGTGACTCCTGAGTCTAACTCTAGATATCTTTCCCTTAGGCTAGGGAGTCTTTACCAGATTTTTCCCAATTGCCTTCTCTTTTTTAAGCCATAGGGAATCTATACCTAAGTTCATGTATTCTTCGAGTAGGTTAAGTTTCCAATTTGATAAAGTTTGTGGTTCAAAGATTTCTAACATTGGTATTACACACAATGGAAGTATGTAGCCATAATTCTTGATTTTGCAGCTTGGCAGAGAATCAGGCTCGAGCTTCTCCACTGGCGGAAAAGTATCAACAGTCTGCATCTTCTGCCAAAGACTACTAGGTGATGCCTCAGCAAGAAATACTATGTTAAAATGGATCCTTTAGGCTTAAGAAGGGTTGTCGTGTCTGGATTACACCTCTACAAGACAAAGGGAATGATTCAATAGAAAGAAATTGTGAAAATAAACCAAAGGAAGAAAAGTGGAAAATGGCTTCTCCCCTACTCCTCAGGCAGGTTTCAACCCATAAGGTATGTTTTCCACCGAATCATCTGGATAAAGCAATTTTGAAGAGGAACCTGTCTCATAAAGTATCTAAGATATAAAGAAAGTGGATGAAATCGGCACATGCCATTTTGACATCCTGATAGACTAAATTTTTCCCTTGGCAGACTTCTGAACTGAGAACACTCCAAAAGCACTTCTCCACCAAAGGAGAAGTGGAAAAGTTATTTTCTACTACCTCAGAAAAGTTACCATTGTGGTTACTTAAAGTGAAAAGATATTTCTTAACAGCCCGTAAAAGCAAGGTAATTATTTCAAATAAATCTGTTTTACTTCATAATGAGATTTTTCATTAATGTTGGGGTCTTTTTTTTCGTGTTGCACAGATAGTCAGCTATTAATGGTAAGAATTCAAAAGTTATAAAATTAGTTGAAAGTTGCAAACGAGAACCACCATTTGTTTTCCAAATTGCTTTGAATTCAAAGTCTTATATTTTAGTTGTTCCTTGCTCCTGCATCCCTAAGAGATATTTCCAATTTCCAAATACAAATCATCAAAAGCATGGCTTCTAGATTCATGGGGTTTGATGGGATGAACAAAATTACCTCTGAATGGTATAAGATTTTGGATACATCCCTAAAGTTCTTTGACATGTAGAACTTCCAGAACAGATTGAAAGCGGACCAGATACATCCTATTACAGAGAAGTTGAAAGAGAGTGGATTAGTTGAGGCCGCTAGTTTTCCTGTGGTTGTTCAAGCCCTAGAATTAATCTAGGAATGCATCACTCGATACAACCATGACACAAGGCAAATTATCTTTCACAATGATATGGTGTTGTTATCTATTGACAGGGAATTGGTCCATAACTTGTTTCACATTCCAAAGCAAGCTGAGAATTTGGAATTGACATACAGTCAAGACTGAGTATATTGCTAAAAATTTAGTCTGGAAGAAAGAGATAATGAAAGTGTGGTTTCAAGAACCTAAGAGTGCCAAAGGAAAGCTGCCAAAGACATTATACGACACTAATCTAAAGCTAGAGATCATTGACATCCTGGTGTTTCTCCACAGGATCAGAGGAGAGAGTGAGGCACTCAATTCTGTCAACCATCACTTCTTCTTAGTTTAGGTAATATGTTCCCAGCACCACTTCATAGATTGGGTGCTTATGGTAAGTGAGAACCTCTCAGAAGCCCTAGATAGAGCTAAATGCTAGAATGAATTTTACTTGTCTTTAGTTCTCTTATACATTCTGGCTACACTCAAAATTTTGCTAGGTCTTCCTAGATTAGATGAATTCCCTGATGATGTCAAAATTTATGAATTTTTCCCCTCTTTGCAATTACATAATAGTTATGTTGAGTACCTTCGGGTTAATGATGCATTCACAATGAGATTGTGCAGGGAGTTACAAGGTTTTCCAGAAAGGAGATTATCTCCCAAAGCCATGGCTTTCATTAGCCAATTTGGATGCTATTTCATTCAATTTAGAGGTTTCTCATATCTTCATCCTGCAGGTTTTGATTATTTCCCTTTGAAGCTGCCCAAGTATCCTTATGATATGATCATGATGATCGAAGTAATGAGGCAAGCACTTTAGGTGAACTTGCTCTATGCTGAAGCTAAGAAGAAGGGGTATGATTTCCCCATGACCATCAGGGCTTATAGCTGTGCATCCAGGTGAGAGGCAAAGAATGTTCTTAAGTTATTCTCAAATAGTTTTTCTTTGGAAACCTATGATGTCTTGAGACCGCAATATGATCCAGTAAACTATGCTAGGGATGTATTATAAATGAGCTGTGTAATTCATCATGTTCATGATATAGAAGACTACTAGGAAAATTGCAAGGATGATTTGGAAAGCAGAGTGAGATTCTACGTCTGGTTAAATATTGAACAAATCAAAAGGTTCAATGTTAACATTGTAGTAGAGGGGCTAGAAGACGATGGAAATCATATGTATGATGATACATATCTAGAGGAGATAAAGCTCACCCTTGTTTGTTCTGAACCCATGCTGGACCAAGCCATTAGTGATTTGCCGACTTTAATGGGAGGTATCTACAAAAGAATAGAACAATGGTTCAAATGGACCGTAGGCTGAAGTAAGAGATTAGAAAGGAAGCTGCCTACTTAGCAAACTCTGGAAAAAGACACTACTGGCACTGCAACCACTTCATCGGTAACAATCCCAATCATTGCCAAAGGATCGACCCAAACAGTAAGAGGAGGTGATGAACCTAATGAGAAAACAATTACCTTGCAAAAGACTTGTGGAGAAGGTCCACTCCCAAATATTGGAACAACAAAAGAGCTCACCAAAGATATAGAGCTAGAGCGGTCAGAGAAAGCAGTCATAGTAAACAATTGATACCCCTACCCATGATTCTCCTAGGAGAGGGTCTCCCGTCATAGTGGAAGTAGGTGAAGATAATCCTTCAACCATAAAATTAGAAGGAGAAGTCAGAAAGAATCAGAAGGTCGCTTCTATAGCCAATTTGGTGTCCTCCTCTCCTACTTTGGTAAACCCATTTTCTTTGAGACCAAAGGCTACACCTCCAGTCATCAAGAAATTATTCATTGAGCAGTTGGTCTCTACCAACAAAGTTACTAGCATAGAGTCATGGATAGAACATACTCTGGAATGCAAGAGAAAGAGGGTGGAAGAAGGGATTTCCAGCAAAGTCACTCTATCATGAGCTATTAAGCCCAAGGCCATCATGAGAAAACAAGAAAAAGGTGAAGACAATGTCTACCCTGGGTTGTGATCCTGAGACTAGACACTTCACCATGGAAGTGGCCAAGCCAATTAAAGAAGGTGGATTCGAGGACATGACCGCTTTAGACTTTCATCTATAGTCATTTGACATGGGGTTGGCCCATCATGATACCAAGGTGGATTGGTGGAAATCTACCAATGTAGTGATAGAAGAGGAGCTTGTGGAGCTCAAGACTGGCAAAGTTCAACTTAAGGCAGAAGTAGCTAAGATGACCAACTTCATTAGGTAGCTCCTCACTCTGATTGTAAGTGTTTCCAGCACTCAAACCACCTCTAACCCCAGTTTTGTGGAGAACCAAGCCATTTTGGCTAAGTTTCAAGAAGATCAACATTATGGACAGATTGGTAAGTGGTGGGTTGAGAGGTTTGAGTCTAAGGGTCTAGTAGTGGTTGAGAAACTAGGTAATACTCTTCTAAGGTTGGAGGTAGAGAGAAATAACATTGTTGTGAACCTACAGACTCTCACGTCGGAGAGGGTGAAATGCCAAGAATGTATATTTATGTTGCATGTGGCAATAAAGATGAAGAAAAAAGAAGCTCTAAAGGCCAATATTTTACAGAAGGAGATGAGCCTTTGATCAAATGGCTTGAGAGCCTAGATTTTAAGATCAAAATGATCATCCAGGCCAAAGCAGGGTTGCAATAGACAGATATCAAGATCAAAGAAGAGCAAAGTAAGTATTTCAAGCTCCTCTTAGGGCTTCATACAGAATCATAGACCAGTGGCCAGAGGAAAGAAATAATCAGAGTAGCCAATATGCAGAATTAATTTTCTGGCTATTTTCATAAACTGACAAAAGATTTTGCCTCTCATCTAGACAAAATACTAGAACTCCAGCAATTGAGCAGATGCATCTTTAGAGAAACAGAGGAACTTAAAGATCAGACTGATTCCATCAAGATTCTCACCAAAGAACATTCTAGGTGGCTTATTTGATACACTAATGTCCATGTCAACAGACATGAAGATCTCGTTCAATTTATTACAACGGTTACAGCCTATAGGGCTAAATTAGACAAGGGGAAGGAAACTAAAACTTAAATAGATTCCCCCTTGTACTATTTTTGATATTATTATAATCGATAAATTGTTCAGTTATCATTACTAGTTGGGGAAGTTGAACCAGTTTTGGTTCTCCCCCTTTCTTGTAATGACCTATTCTGGAAGCCTATACGTACTATTCCCAAAATCAATACAAAGGTTGGCTAAATTTTGGTGTGAAAGATAGCATTTTGCTGAGTCAAATTTGTATGTCTGAATACCATTGTTTTATCTATTCCATCTACATTGCATTTATCTTTTTTTTGAATTTAGATGTTTATTTGAAATTGGATTTACAATCCATGTTCAAACTAGAGCGTTGCATTATGAATTGATGTGATTAGCAAAAGGGGAAACTCATTGTTATCTCAAATTTGGGAAACATTCTCATGATATAGATTGAATCATAGTTGTTTCATCTTTAGTTTAGTCTTGCATCTACATTTTCAGTAGAAGTTCATGCATCACCAATTTTGGGAGTTAATCTGATTGATGAAATCTCAGGGTTGGCTAGATTTAGAGTGGAATTTATCCTGCCTGAGCTATTTCTTTCCTTAGATTAGCTTGGTTTGCCTCTTCTATTCTCGGGTTAAGAACATACCCTTGTTAGATTAGGAAAGAGAAAAATTCACTGAAAATCATTCATATAAGGGAGCTGTACCTTTAAATTTAGAGGGAAATTAGTTTCTTCATTAACGATTTCCTAACTTTTATATTCGATTGTTCTTAAGTATTTTAGGTATTTTAGAGTTAAGTTGAAAAGAACAATCTATTTACTAACAAATTTTTGGCAACTCTACTGGGGAGACGAACAGTTGCTACACCAGAAGCATATCATGAGGAAAGATGGTACTTCTCCATGAAAATATATTCCATGTACTCCAACCAAATCTTTGTTTTCAAGATAATCAAGAGGACCTTATTTCCTCACTGGACACTTTTACCTGGAGGAACAGAAGAAACACTGAACATTACAGAAATTCCAGTCAAGTGCTAGATTAAGAAGAAGCTAAAGAAGAAGCACTTGAAAGAGCCTTTTGAAGGAGAAATCAAAGAGCATAGCACCAATTTGAGCGTGAAGTTAGGCCACAAAATTAGTCAAAAATCTAGAGCCTAAAATATTTCTCAGGAGCACAAAGAGAGAAGGAAGTATAGCTCCAGTCTTTGAGAGACTTGCAGATATTAATTTTGCTCTGCTTGAAATACGTCACCAAAGAAAAAGAATGCAAAAAGCTAGAGAAGACCTTCTTCACCCCCTAATTAGTCTACTCTTTTTTCCACCACTTGCTAAGTGTTAATATTACATGGATTAGTTTCCCCTCCTGTTATCAATCTAACACATTATTTACCTCAAGTAATGATGGCTCTCCCTTGGGCCGCTGCAGTAGGACCCCTGCAATTAGCAGCTTATAACCCTCTTCCCTCAGGGTCTAGAAAGAATTTACCCAAGTTTTCTGGAGATGGGAAAGTATCTACGGATGAACATATTTCTGCATTCTTTGCTTCTATCAACATTTGAGTAACATGAGAAGAGGATCTGGCCATTTGATTATTTGTTGAGACACTGGTTGAGGGAACCACCAATTGGTTTCATCACCTACCAAATTCTTCTATTACAGACTGGGCCTCTGTGAGTGCTGCTTTTGAGAGAAGATTCAAAAATGAGGAGGATGAACATGCTCTCCTGACACAATTGACCTCTATCAAGAAAGAGCCTTCTATTAGTATGAGAGATTTCATAGCCAAATTCAATAAGCTCGTAAATCATATTCCAGTAGCTAACAGGACTACAACGGGAAATTTGAAGACATTCTTTATAAGTGCTATGCCACCAGACATTAATTATGATCTAAGAAGAGTGAACCCTGCTAGTTTAGATGATACACAGAGGACAACCATGGAACTTGAAGACCACATGATTTCATTTGGGAAATGCAAAAGAGAGATCCAGTTGAGAACTAGTATTAGTGGTACTACATCATCTGATGAGATGATCCAAAAAATGTCAAATGAATTCATCGCCTTCAAAAGGCAACTTCCTATATTCAATAACCCTTATCAATGGAATTATCAAGAGAAACTTGGAAGGAGCAATGATGGGGGGAATGCTGATAGTAAAGCATTGTAGTTAACTGGTCCACCAAAAAGACTAGCTATTGAAGCCCCCCTGAAAAGAGGGAACATGTGCACATTTCACCTAACTACAGATCATGATGGAGAAAGCTTCCTTGATGTAGCCCATGCTTAGAAAATGCATCAGACTGATGAATGGAATGTTGGATTCTCTGGAGCCAAACTAGATTCATACTCACATGGTGACTCTAAAAATTTATATTTAGAGTATGAGTCCGATTCTGAACAAGGAGCAACATGTTATGCAACCATAAATGGGAGTTCCTATACAGTCTTGACCAGGATCCAGAAAGATAAAGGTCCTGCCCCTTCTCTCCCACCTAAAGGTAACAAAGCATCTACCTCCAACCCTAAGGAAGAAAATCAAGGTGTGAGAATTCTACAACTAGGTAAGGAGCAAAACTCTTTTGACATTATTCAATTTTTTAAGGACTCTCAAATTCAAATCTCTCCCATAGATTATCTCAAGTCCAATCCTATAGAATTGCAAAAATTAGTAGATTACTATACTGAAGGGAATCAGAACTTAAACTAGAATGTCATGACTACTATAGAAGATGAGTCATTTTTTGTGAAACCCATTGAGAAAGGTGAATCATCTGTGTTAGCTACTTTCTTGGGTCAGAAGCCTAATCCATTTTATGTATCTTTTATATTAATGGATGCAAACTAAACAATTGTATAATAGACTCTGGAGCCTCAGATAATGTGATGCCATCAACAATAGCTAAAGCTTTGGGACTTAACCTTACTAAAGCTCATGGGAGGTGCTATTCTATGGACTCCAAGAAAGTACCTCTGGTGGGACAAATTAAGGATGCTCAAGTGGCTCTAGCAGTGCACCCTGAGAAGAAGATGTTGTTAATGACCCTGGTTGCCGATATACCTGCTAGCTATGGTTTGTTGCTAAGTAGGAGTTTTTGTAGAGATCTAGGAGGAGAAATAAAATTAGATTGGTCCCAAGCTTTAATCCTGGTGGGTAATAGAAAAATTAAACTGGTCCTGGAAGAGAAAGCTAAGTTTATAGTGCTGAAGTCAGATGACCCTAAAGCCCAAATTTTGTATCAAGAATTGGAATTTGGAAACTATATGTTGTTTACTAATGATCACAATGAGGAAGTGAAACCAAGAGAACAAGGGAAGGAGTTTTCTACTAAAGAAGAGTCTTCTCAAATCTGGACACTTGAATTCGATGGCACTTGTGCTTTGTCAGGATCCGGTGCAGGTGTGGTCTTGATATCACCAAATGGAATATGTGAGCCTTTGGCTTACAAATTATAATTCAGAAATACCAACAATACTGCTGAATACAAGGCACTCTTGTTAGGAATCATTGCTGCAAAGGAAAAAGGCATGAAGATTTTGAGAGCTCGTGGTGATGTAGAGCTTATCATGTGCCAGGTTAAGATCAATATTCTGTTAAGAGTCATAAATTGAAGAACTATAGAAATAGAGTTTGGGATGAGATAGAAGCACTAGATGCATTCTCCATTGAATCAATTCTAAGAGAGTTGAATGCCAAAGTAGACTCCTTAGCTGTGTCAGCTTTGTTACTCCCTCCCCACCTAGAATTCAAAGATAAGAAGTACCAAGTGGAAGTCATATATTGATCATCTATACCTGACAATGTAGAAGATTGGCAAGTGTTCAAAGATGATAAGAATCTACTTCTCTTCCTAGAGAGAAGTGGAAACTTCCACAAAGAGGTCCATGGAAATCACGAAGGAGATCATCTAGATAAGAAAAAGAAAGATAAGTCAGATATTATCCAATTAGAGGATAATATCATCCTACCCCATCTAGTTACTCTAGAAAAACTCTTGAACAGGCATGACACATTTGTGAAGGAGAAAAAAATTGAAAGTGGTCCTACTACTGGCAAGTACAAAGGAATGAATATTGGAACTGAGAGAGATCCCAAGATGATCAATATTGGGAAGTGGTGTACTGAAGAAGAAAGGAACGAGGCAAGGAAACTCTTCCTAGAATAATCGGATGTCTTTGCCTTGAGCTATGAGGACATAAAAAATTTTATGGGTGAGAAATTCAAGCATCAAATTCTGTTAAAACCTGAAGCTACCCCATTTAGACAAAAGGAAAGGAACTATAATCCCAAAGTTGTGGATGCAATATTCAAGGAAGTGGATAAAATGCTTAAAGAAAGGATCGTCTATCCTATACACCACTCTACCTGGTTGGAAAACATAGTTCCTATGAGGAAGAAGAATAGATAGATAATGATTTGTGTAGACTTCATAAATATTAATCAATCTTATTTGAAAGATAATTATGCTCTTCCCAATATGGATCACTTACTGTAGATTGTAGCCAGAGCTAAAATTATGTCTATGTTGGATGACTTTTCAGGATATGATCAGATAGAATTTGAGAAAGTGGACCAACATAAAATGGCATTCACCACCCCGTGGGGTACTTTTTCTTACTATAGAATGCCATTTGGGCTGATCAACACTGGAGCTACTTTTCAGAGAGGTATGGACTTTTCCTTCAGTGACATGAAGAATAAAATAATTGGTATGTACTAAGATGATCTCACTATGTTCTCTAGGAAAATAATAGATCATATAAGTGACTTAAGGAAAGTATCGCAAAGGTGTCGGGAGGATGGGATTTTTTTAAATCCCAAGAAGTCAGTATTTTGTGTAACCAAGGGGAAATTGCTAGGTCACATTGTCTCCCAGGAAGGCATAAGAATCAATCTAGAAAGGGTCAGAGCTATTCAGCAATTGAGTTTACCTATGAATAAAATTGTAGTAAAATATTTTTTTGGTCAGGTTAACTTTCTCAGAAGGTTCGTTCTAGATTTTTCAGAGATTACTAAATGTATAGTTGATATGATGAAAGGAAATGTGAATTTCAAGTCGAATGAACCTGGTAAGAAAGCCTTCAAAAACATAAATAATGCCATAGCCAACGCTCTGGTGTTATGTCACCCAGATTACAAGAAAAACTTCATAATCTATTTTTATTCTTCTGAACATACTCTATCAGCCATTCTCATGTAGGAAAATGAGGAGGGAGTCTAGGCTCCTATTTCTTTTATGAGCATGCCTCTGAAAAATCATGAGCTGAAATATTCCCAAACTGAAAAACATGCTTTTGTAGTCGTTAAAGCTTTAAATAATTTTAGATTCTACATCTTACACTAACATTATCCTGTGTATGTACCTGGTATTGCAGTGAAGAGCATACTGACTCAGCAAGATGTAGGATGCAACAACAGAGGAGCATGGGTAGCTAAAATGCAAGAATATGATGTAGAGATCAAACCCACAAAGCTGGTGAGAGGCAATGCACTATGCAGTGCAATGGTGGAAAACCAAGCAGGCGAAGACCCAGAAGCTCCACAATTAGTTTTGGCGGTAAGTATTGCAAGACCCCTAGTTTGAAAACATCATGTATTTCCTTACATATGGTGAATTCCATGAAGGGCTAACTTCTAAGAAAAAAAGAGACCTAAAACTGAAGGCTTCTAAATATGTTATCTGGGAAGATGGGTTGTATAAGAGATCAATAGATGGGACCTTTCTCCGATGTGTCGATAGACAACAATAAGAGAAGTTGTTAAAAGTATTTCATGACGAAGCCTGTGGAGGACATTTCTCCTCATCAGTTACTGCATTCAAGATTCTAAGATAGTGTTACTACTAGCCAGGAATGTTTAGGGATGCTTACCATTGGGTAGAAAAGTGTGAGAAATGCAAAATGTTTACTGGAAAGCCACAGTTAGTAGTGTTTCCTCTAAGGCCAATGATAATTGAAAGTCCTTTTCAACAATGGGGTCTTGATTTTATTGGTCGTATAAACCCCACTTCTAGTGTAGGTCATACCTACATAATCACTGCGACCAAATACTTCACAAAATGGGTGGAGGAGAAAGAAACCAAGAGGACTACTTAAGAAGTAGTATGTGAGTTCATTAAAGAAAAAATCTTGGTAAGGTTCAGTGTGCCTATTAAGTTAGTTATGGACAATGCATCATACTTTTCTTCTCAAGAGATTACTAAATTTTGTTTCAAGTATGACATCATGGTTAGTAATTCTTCTGACTATTTCCCCCAAGGAAATGGTCAAGTCGAGTCCAACAATAAAAACTTGGTGAATATCATGAAGAAGCTTATAGAAAAAAATCAGAGAACCTGGGACAAGAAAATCTATCAAGCCCTCTGGGCAGATAGAGTGACTCCCAAAAGAGCTATAGGTGTATCCCCTTTTGAACTTGTTTATGGAGTAGAGGCCAGCCTTCCATTACCACTGGAGTTAGCAACCTACAAACTGAGAATGGCAGTAGAAGATGGCATATATGAAAATGGTGTAGAGAAGAGGATTCTGTACCTAAACAAACTGGAAGA
Source organism: Thuja plicata (assembly GCA_018584345.1). Taxonomy (NCBI): domain Eukaryota; kingdom Viridiplantae; phylum Streptophyta; class Pinopsida; order Cupressales; family Cupressaceae; genus Thuja; species Thuja plicata. Next base: position 1,312,180 of record MU227534.1, on the reverse strand, counting down.
AGAAAGAGAGAAAATGGTTGATCACATTACATAGCATCAGATACGAGTAAAAAGTTTGTTTGACAAAATGAGAAGATCCCGTAAATTTATGATAGGAGACATAGTGCTGTTGTGGGACAAGTGTAGGGCACCCAAAGACATGTAAAGGAAATTTGAAACACTATGGAAAGGACCTTTCAAGATCCATCAAGAATTTGAGAAGAATTCTTTCAAGCTAACATATCTAGATGGAGAAGTGCTACCCCTGACATATAATGGTCAGGACTTGAAGTTCTATCAGATTTAATTTGAAAATAGGTAACCCCTATATTGTACAATAGTTACGTTTAGTTCTTGTGTTTTTTTTCCTAGTTAGGTTCCCTTCCTATTTTCCCTTTCCCTATCTTGCTTTAGTTTTGTTTTAATCCTCCTTTTGTTGAGCTTTGTGAAACCAGAGATTTGAGATTCCTTGATTGGACATGTGAATGTCCAAGTCCCTAGACAGAGCCAACTATTGCCCTACTTTTGGTCCACACACCTTTCGGACAAAAGTGAATGTTTAATGTATAGTGGTGGTCTTGCTAGCCTCTTGTGACACTTGAGTCTAAGTATAGAAATCTTTCCCTTAGGCTAGGGAGTAGTTACCAGATTTTTCCCAATTGCCTTCTCTTTTGTAAGCTGGAGGGAATCTATACCAGAGTTCATGTATTCTTTAGGTAGGTTAAGTTCCCAATCTGGTAAAGGCTATGGTTCAAATATCTCTAACATTGGTATTACACATAATGGAAGTATGTAGCTATAATTCTTTAATTTGTAGCTTGGCGGAGAATTGGGCTCGAGCTTCTCTAGTGGTGAAAAAGTATCAACAGTGTGCATCTTCCACTGACGACTACTAGGTGATGCCTCAGCAAGAAGGTACAATGTTAAAATGGATCCTTTAGGCTTAAGAAGGGATTCTATGTCTGGATTACACCTCTACAAGACAAAGGGAATGATTCAGTAGAAAGAAATTATGGAAATAAGCCAAAGGTAGAAAAGCAGAAAGTGGTGTCTCCCCTACTCCTCAAGCGGGTTTTGACCCACGGGGTATGTTTTTTGTTGAAACATCTAGATAAAGCAATTTCAAAGAGAAAACTGTCTCATAAGGTATCTAAGATATAAAGAAAGTGGATGAAATCGACACATGCCATTTTCACATCCTAATAGACTAAACTTTTCCCTTGGTGGACTTCTAAACAGAGAAAACTCCAAAAGAACTTCTCTGCCAAAGGAGAAGTGGAAAAGTGATTTTCTGCCACCTCAGAAAAGTTACCGTTACAGTTACTAAAAGTGAAAAGACATTTCTTAACGGCCCGTAAAAGCAAGGTAATTAATTCAAATAAAGTCATTTTACTTCATAACGGGCTTTTTCATTAATGTTGGGGTATTTTCATTTGTGTGGGGTGGGAAGTTGGCCGTTAACGGTAAGAATTCAAAAGTTATAAAATTAGTTGAAAGTTACGAACGAGAACCACCATTTGTTCACCAAATTGCTTTGAATTTGAAGTCTTATATTTCAGTTGTTCCTTGCTCCTGCATCCCTAAGAGATATTTCCAATTTCCAAATATGAATCATCAGAAGCATGGCTTCTAGAGTCATGGGGTTTGATGGGATGAACGGAATTACCTCTTAATGGTATAAGATTTTGGATACATCCCTAAAGTTCTTTGACATGCAGAACTTCCAGAACAAATTGAAAGCAGACCAGATACATCCTATTACAAAGAAGTTGAAAGAGAGCGGATTAGTTGAGGCCGTTGGTTTTCCCATGGTTGTTCAAGCCGTAGAATTAAGCTGGGAATGCATCGCTTGATACAACCCAAACACAAGGAAAATTCTATTGCCCAATGATATGGTGCTGTTATCTATTGATAGGGATTTGGTCCAAAAATCTCTTCGCATTCCAGAGAAAGTTGAGTATTCAAAAATGACATACAGTCGAGCAGTGACTGAGTATATTGCTAAAAAGTCAGTCTGGAAGAAAGAGATAATAAAAGTGTGGTTTCAAGAACCTAAGAGCGCCAAAGGAAAGCTTCCAAAGAAAATATAATGTAACCACCTGAATTTGGTCTGTCGCAACTATGGACCCTATTTGCCCTAAGTGTGATCATACCCTTGATTTATGTCCAAACGACCTTGTTACTGCTTGGCATAATTCTTTTAATCAATTTAATA
>MU227534.1:1228230-1242142 GCA_018584345.1 Thuja plicata | reverse complement strand
CTAGTTAGAAGGCAATAGGTCGATATTAGTGGTTTTACATGTTTTGACTAACCTTTCAAGCTAATGCAATGACCTATTGAGTGTTTGTGTCATTTTCAACAGGTACCCATTTACACACACACACACACACATATATGACACTAATCTAAAGCTAGAGATCATTGACATCTTGGTTTTTCTCCACAAGATCAGAGGTGAGAGTGAGGCACTCAATATTGTCGACCGTCACTTCTTCCTAATTTAGGTAATCTATTCCCAACACCACTTCATAGATTGGGTGCTTATGGTAAGTGAGAACCTCTTGGAAGCCCTAGATAGAGCTAAATGCTAGATTGAATTTTACATGTCTTCAATTCTCTTATACATTCTAGCTACACTCCAAATTTGGCCAGGTCTTCACAGATTAGAAGAATTCCCTGATGATGTCAAAATTTATAAAAAAATTTCCCGCTTTGCAATTACATAATAGTTATGCGGAGTACCTTTGGGTTAATGATGCATTCACAATGAGATTATGCAGGGAGTTACAAGGTTTTCCACAAAGTAGATTCTCTCCCAAAGCCATGGCTTTCATCAGCCAAATTGGATGCTATTTCATTCAATTTAGAGGTTTCTCATATCTTCGTCTTGCAGGTTTTGATGATTTCCCTTTGAAGCTGCCAAGGTATCCTACTGATATGATCATGCTGATTGAAGTAATGAGGAAAGTACTCTAGGTGAGCTTTCTCTATGCTGAAGCTAAGAAGAAGGGATATGATTTTCCCATGACCATCAGGGCTTACAACTGTGCATCCAGGTCAGAGCACGAAGAATGTTCTTAAGAAATTCTCAAAGAAGTTTTCTGTGGAAACCTACGATGTCTTTAGACCACAATATAATCTAGTGAACTATGCCAGGGATGAATTGCAAATGAGTCATGCAATTAATCATGTTCATGATATAGAAGACTACTAGACAAATTACAAGGATGATCTAGAAAGTAGAGAGAGATTCTACGCCCGGTTAACTATTGAACAAATCAAAAGGTTCAATGTTAACATTGCAGTAGAGGGGCTAGAAGATGATGGCAATCATATGTATGATGATACATATCTAGAGGAGATTAAGATCACCCTTGTCAGTTTAGAACCCATGCTAGACCAAACCATTAGTGATTTTTTGACTCTAATGAGAGGTATCTACAAAAGAATAGAACAATTGGTCGAATGGACCGCAAGCTAAAAGAAGAGATCAGAAAGGAAGCCACCTACTCAGCGAACTCTAAAAAAAGACACTACTGGCACTACAACCACTTCATCGATAACAATCCCAACCATTTCCAAAGGATCGACTTAGCTGGAAAGAGGAGGTGATGAACCTCTTGATAAAAAAATTACCTTGGAGAAGACTTGTGGAGAAGGTCTACTCCTGAATATTAGGACAACAAAAGAGCTCACCAAGGATACAAAACTAGAGTGGTCGGAGAAAGCAGTCACAGTAGATGTACCGATTGATACCCCTACCCAGGATTCTCCTAGGAGAGGGTCTCCCATCATAGTGGAAGTAGGTGAAGATAATCCTTCAACCACAAAATCAGAAGGAGAAGTTGAAAAGAATCAGAAGGTCACTTCTGTATCCAAGTTGGTGTCCTCCTCTCCTACTTCGGTAAACCCATTTGTTTTGAGACCAAAGGCTACACCTCCAGTCATCAAGAAACTATTAATTGAGGAGTTGGTCTCTGCCAACAAAGTTACTAGCACAGATTCATGGATAGAACATACTCTAGAATGCAAGAAAAAGAGGGTGAAAGAAGGGACTACTAGAAAAGACACTCTGTCATCAGCTATTCAGCCCAAGGCCATCATGAGAAAACAAAAAAAGGTGAAGACACTGTCTACCCTGGGTCATGATCCTAAAACTGGACATTTCACCATGGAAATGGCCAAGCCAATTAAAGAAGGTAGAGTCAAGGACATGACCACTTTATAATTTCAACTACAGTCATTTAACATGGGGTTGGCCCTTCATGATACCAAGGTGGATTGTTGGAAATCTACCAATTTAGTGATAGAAGAGGAGCTCGAGGAGCTCAAGACTACCAAAGTTCAACTTAAGGAAGAAGTAGCTGAGCTGACCAACTTCATTAGGCAGCTCCTCACTCCTATTGCAAGCGTTCCCAACACTCAAACCACCTTTGACCCAAGTGCTGTAGAGAACCAAGCCATTCTGGATAAGTTGCAAGAAGATCGACATTATGGGCAGATTGGTAAGTGATGGGTTGAGAGGCTCAAGTTTGAGGGTCTAGCAGTGGTTGAGAAACTAGGTAATACTCTTCTAAGGTTGGAGGTAGAGAGAAATAATGTTGTTGCGAACCTACAGACTCTCACATCAGAGAGGGTGAAATGCCAGGAATGTATAGTTATGCTGCATGTGGCAGTAAAGATGAAGACCAAAGAAGCTCTAAAGGCCAAGATTTTATAGAAAGGAGATGAGCCTTTGATTGAATGGCTTGAGAGACTAGATTTTAAGATTGAAATGATCATCCAGACTGAAGCAAGGTTGTAACAGACATATATAAATATTAAAGAAGAGCAGAGTAGCCAGTCTGCAAAATTCATTTTTGGGGTAGCCAAGATCAATAATCAGAGTAGCCAATATGCATAATTCATTTTCCGGTTATTTGCATAAATTGAAAGAATATTTTGCCTCTCATCTAGAGAAAAAATACCAGAACTCTAGCAATTGAGCAGATGCATCTTTAGAGCAACAAAGGAACTGAAAGATTAGACTGATGCCATCAATATTGTTTCCAAAGAACATTCTAGGTGGCTCATGCGATACACTAACGTCCATGTCAACAGGCATGAAGAACTTGTTTGAGTTATTACAGTGGTTACAACCTATAGGGCTAAATTAGACAAGGGGAAGGAAACCAAAACTTAAATAGATTCCCCCTTGTACTATTTTTGATATTATATTAACTGATAAATATTTGAGTTATTATTTCTAGTTGGGTAAGTTGAACTATTTTCAGTTCACCCCCTTTCTTGTAATAGCCCAATCTAGGAGCCTATATGTACTATTCCCATAATCAATACAAAGGTCAGCTAAATTTGTGTGTGAAAGATAGCATTTTGCTGAGTCAAATTTGTATGTCTGAATACCATTTTTTTATCTACTCCATTTGCATTGCATTTATCTTTCTATTGAATTTATATGTTTCTTTGAAATTGGATTTACAATTTATGTTTGAACCAGAACGTTGCATTATGAATTGATGCGATTAGAAAAAGGGGAAACTCATTGTTATCTCCAATTTGGGAAACATTCTCATGATATAGATTGAATCACAGTTATTTAATCTTTAGTTTAGACTTGCATATGCATTTTCAGTAGAAGTTCATGCATTACCAATTTTGGGAGTTAATCTGATTGATGAAATCTCAGGGTTGGCTAGATTTAGAGTGGAATTTATCTTTCCTGAGCTATTTCCTACCTAGGATTAGCTTGGTTTGCCTCTTCTATTCTTGGGTTTAGAACATACCCCTATTAGATTAGGAAAGAGAAAAATTCACTGAAAATCATTCATATATGGGAGCTATACCTTTAAATTCAGAGGGAAATTAGTTTCTTCATTAACAATTTCCCAACGGTTATATTTGATTGTTCTTAAGTATTTTGGGTATTTTAGAGTTAAGTTGAAAAGAAAAATCTATTTACTAATAGGGTATGAATTCTATCCTATTACTTATGGCTCTTGTAGGGGTAATGCTGATGGTTGTTCATCACTTACTATGCCTTCATAAGTCTGCAACATACTTTGTATCTCCTTAGGTATCTCTGATTTCTTGTCTCATTTTTCTTCATTCTTTTCTCTTCGTCTTAGCACTAATGCATAGACAACTACTTCTCCTTCCTCCATGGATTCTATGAATTCCTTTTCACTCACCATTAGCACATTAGGACCCGATGTCTTCACATCTACATCTTCTAACAATGATTGGATTTTGAAAGTTACTTTATCCTTCTTGAATGTATAGGAGTTCTTCACTCCATCATGAATAGATTAGCGGTCAAATTGCCATCTCCTGCCTAGGAGCAAGTGACATGCATCCATGGGAAGCACATCACATAGAACCTTGTCCTTATATCTCCCTATAGTGAACTCTACCCATGCTTTCTCATTGACTAAGACATGTTGTCCCTTATTAAGCCATGTGACCTTGTAAGGATGGGTATGAGGTATCCTTGTCAGGCCTAACTTGCTGACTGCTTCCTCTGACACAATTTTTTTAGTAGACCCTAAGTCTACAATGACTGTACATACTTTTCTAATCACATTACATTTGATCTTAAATAAGGACCTTCTTTGGCTTGGCTCCTCCTTAACTGGCTCCTTGATCAATGTTCTCCTCATCATGAGGTTCTCACCTTCTTTGGAATTCAATGGTACCTCAGAGTGTGTCTATTCTATACTTGTCTATTCATGAACTAAATTAGTTCTCTTGTTACCTCCTTTAGAAGTACTACCCTTCTCTGGACACCTATAGGGAGGGTGTCCCATTTGGTTGCAATGGTAACATTTCATATTGGCAAAGTAATTGCCTCTTCCTTGTCCACCACTTCTACCTCTAAAATTTGAGTTTGTTCCTCTACAACCTCTACTGGAACTTCCTTCTTTCTTCTTAGTGTACTTGACTTCTCCTTGTGTCCTTGATTTTGAACTTCTTCCACCATAGCCACCTCTTGATCCTCTACTATCCCTTCCTCTACCTCTTCCTTTGGAGGTTTGCTCTTGCTTTCTTTTTCCTTTCTCCTCTATCTTCAAGGCCATTTGATAACATTAGTGAATGGTTTTGAAGTTCACAAGACTCGTGTCTTCTTGAATAGACCACTTGAGTCCATTCAAGTATCTAGCTAGCTTGATGCTTTCATATTCCACCACTTGTGACCTTAAGCACAACTTTTGGAACTCTTTGGTGTATGCTTGGACATCCAAATCTTTTTTTCTAAGATTGTGTCTCCTCCTACGTAGCTGAAACTCATAATCATCATGTAAGTAATTTTTCTTGACTTTAGTCACCATTCCCTTCCATGAGACTATAGGACTCTTTCCTTCTTTCTCCCTTTCAGTTTGAAAAAACTTCCACCATGTGAGAGATGATCCTCTCAACCTTGACTTGGCCACACTCACTTTTTGTGCCTCTATGATACCATCACATTTGAAATGGTTCTCTATGTTTTCAATCCAATCCACAACTAAATCAGGATCCATTTGTCCACTAAAAAGTGGTACACCCTCTAAAGATTTGCCACTTAAGGCCTTCAATGCCTTTGAGAATGGTTCTTGATCACTGACAGGGTAAGGGGTTGGAACTTCCTCTTCTACATCCACTCCCTTTTCCCTTTCTTCTTCTTCTTCTTTCTGATCTATCTTACCTTTCATCTTCTCAGCTTTGTCTTGGACTTCTCCCAAGAGTTGCTCCATTTGAGATAACCTTTCTCTTAACAACTTGTTGTCTTCTTCTTGCCCATCCACCTTTTTGGCTAACTTAGTGTTAGTCACCATAGATTTGTCTTCTACTGATCCAAATTGCATATTCTTTCTAACTGATTCAGTAGGCTCAAGCATCCACCACAAGCCTGATCTTTAATCAAGCTCTGATACCAATATGATGTAAGTTTTCCAAGGGTTTGCTTGCACAATTGACTAAGAAGATTTCCTTTGTCTTCTTCAAGGATCCTAATATCCTCTAGGTCCTTATTAGTCTTAGATGATTAACTAATTCCTAATCTAACTCTTCTCTAAGAGTCTCACACTTGTGCTTCACCTTTGAAAGACTAACACCCTAGTAGTTACTTCACTTCCTCTCCTACACTTAGAAGGATCTACGTGTCAATTCCACTCTAAAATCCATGAATCATTGTAGGGATATCCATCCACTTGTAAATTTCCATCTCCTTGTCATTTGAAACCATTTACCAAGATCTTCAACTTGGTCTTCATCGGGTTCAAGCATTCAATCACTTGGGAGCCTAATTGAGGCCTATTCCTTGTAGCCTTTCAGAGTGTGTTTTTCCCACTTCTTTTAAAACTTTCCCAAAAAATTTAAAAAAACAATCACACATTCAGATATCCTCTATCACTTTACAAGATATTTTGAAGGTTTTAGTTTCATAAGTCCTCCATACATAGGGTTCCTACAAACTAGGATCAATAGGGCTATTAGGCCTAATTTCTAGGATAGTCTGCAACACAATGAAAAACTTTCTCAAAACTTGACCAATTGGATTGATACAAACTCAACCCTCCTAGAATGTCAAGATATGACTATGCCCTAACTGAAACTGTACTTAGACCATACATTACTTCACTACCCTGCATAAGAATACTCATTGTTTCACCTCCAAACCACTAATCGGATAGTGCATGCTTGCCTAGAGCTTGGAACTAAAAATAGGAACTCGAGTTTCCCTAAATCCTAACTCTACATATATATAGACCATTGACTCCCCTAAAATTTCCATCTATCCTTAGGAAGATACCATGGTTAGATTTCATGGGGGAGCCATGAGTCGACTGACTGGTTAGGACAGGACCAATGAACACACAAAACACAAAATATTTTATCTAAGACCTTACACTACCTCTAAACAACTAGCTTAATGAATGAAAGATGCTTCAAACTATCCTAGGAACACAAAACAACAATTAGTTTCAGTCTTTCAATCTATTACATATGACTGTCATAAAAAAATGCTCAGGATTCGTGAATACACAGAGTTGCAGAGCTATTTCACTATATAAATAATATTACAATGAATGGCTAATCCTTAGATTTGAGTCCTTGGGTAACATTAGATTCCATATCCATGATTCTAGGCCTTGTTGGTCAATTCCCCACTCCTATTCATAAGGGTATCCAAAGATAACCGAGTTTCATGCAACATTTGCAATAATTGCAAATGTTGTCATTGCAACATTTTAGCAACTTTTGGCATCTTTGCCATTATGCCTTCTCCCTAAGTTTTAGGACCTCTAACCTCTTCATTTCAAGGATCCAAGATCATTAAAGACCTCAAGGCATCTCTATGTCCTCATTTATGTGTTTAGGACACATTCATGACTCAAATCCAATATTTAGGAATTAAGCCTCAGTAATTGAAAAGCTACTAACAATGGCTATTGTTTTGACCTTAGTCCTACTAACTCACCTAGCCCACATTGCAATGAACTTCTAAGGTCCAAAAACAACCTAACTATCTTGACTTGGCCAAATTCAAGTACAAGCCAAAAATGATAAAAACATTGAGGTTAGCCTATGTGTGCTCCTGCACCATACCGGTGAACAGACAAAAGGTAACTTATTCTATCTAAATGATACTGAATCCACTTGTTTGATTGCTACAAATGAAGACATATGTTTATGGCACAAAATACTGTGTCATGTTAACTTTGACAGCATGATAAATATTAGCAAAAAGAGAAATGTTAGAGGTTTACCGACGATGACCAAGCCCGACAACATCATGTGTAAAAACTATCAAAAAGGTAAAATGACCAAGTCCAGTTTCAAATGCAAAACCCATACATCTGATGCAATTCTAGAATTAGTCCATATTGTTTTATGTGGACCTATGAGGAAAAAGAGGTATTATGGAGATAGATATTTTATTCTCTTTGTTGATGATTACTCTAGAATGATGATAGTTATGTTTCTAAAATATAAATCATAAGCATTTAAGATGTTTAAATGGTATAAGGCTATGTTAGAAACAAAGTGGTAAGGATCTAAAATGTTTGAGATCAGATAGAGGAGGTGAGTTTATATCAGATGAATTCACTTAGTTTTGTAATGAGCATGGTATAAAGAGATAGGTTTCTGCACCAAGAACACCATAGAAAAATGGGATTGCTGAGAGAAGGAAAAGATCAATAGTTGATTGTGCTAGAACACTTATGATATAAAAAGGCATCACCCAGATATTCTAGAGGGAAGTTATCAGTACTATTCTTTACACACTAAACAAAGTACAATTGAAGAAAGACACCAAGAAGACATCTTATGAGCTATGGTATGGATACACACACAATGTAAGTTATTTCAAAATTTTTGGCAGTCAATGTTATATCATTAAAGATGATAGAAATGGAAAACTTGACTCCAAGAGTGATGAAGGAATTTTTCTAGGGTATTCTACCAAGAGAAAGGCTTACAAATGTCTAAACAAAGCCTCTAAAAAAATTATTGAAAGTGCAAGTGTAAAGATAGATGAATTTGAAGAGAAGAATGAACAAGAAAGCACTAAAGAACCAGAGGACTATTATAAGTTCACTTACAATGAGGAATCTGAGAGTCTACCCTACCAACAATGTAGAGCTCCTAAGCTAAAAATCATTTCTCCCGAGCACCAGGTTGCAACTATCAACGGTCAGGATAATGATCAAGATAATGTGCAAGGTGATAAAGAGAAAAATGAAGAACAAAACAATGATCAAACTGATAGACAAAGAACTGTACCTATACTTGCAAAATATGTAAGAAGGAACCATCCAAAGATCTAGATCATAGGCGATAAGAAAGCTAGTACAAGAACAAGAAGTAAGTCTCTAAACCCAAGCTGTCTAATTTGTGAGTTTGAGCCCAAATCTATCAGTGCTGCACTTGATAATGAAGAATGCATAAGTGCTATGAATGATGAGATTGAGTAAATTGAGAAAAAAAAACATCATGGTCACTTGTGCCAAGACTAGATGACAAGATTGTCATCAGTACAAAATGGATATTCAGGAATAAGCAGAATGAGAATGGAGAAGTCACAAGGAACAAAGCAAGACTAGTATGCAAAGGGTATGCACAAGAGGAAGGTATAGACTATGGAGTGACCTTTGCACCCATTTCTAGGCTAAAAGGAGTAAGAATATTAATTTCTTATGCTACATTCAAAGGATTCAAAGTATATCAAATGGATGTCAAATTAGAATTCCTAAATGGAATACTTGAAGAAGAGGTATACATTGAGCAACCAGAAGGGTTTGTCAGTCCAGAAAGAAAAACATGGTATGTAGACTTCACAAAGCCTTGTATGGATTAAAACAAGCTCCAAGAGCCTGGTATGAATAAATCAATTCCTATCTAATAAGTATTGGATTTGTAAGGACTAGTGAAAATAGTAATCTTTATTTAAAAGAAGATACTGATGCTAACACTTTGATTGCTGAAATATTTGTTGATGACATCATATTTGGAGGCAATGATATGCTATGAAAATCATTTGCAAATGAGATGAGAAAAGAGTTTGAGATGTCTATGTTTGGAGAGATCAAGTTATTTGTTGGTCTCTAGATCATGCAATAAGGAGAAGGTATTTTCATTACACAGTCCAAGTACATCAAAGAGGTCCTAAAAATATTCAAGATGGAAGAATCCAAACTAGTTGGAACACCGATGGCTACTAGATGTAAGTTGACAAAGGAGGAAAATACAATAGAGGTAAATCAGACTTTGTACAGATCAATGATTTGAAAACTCATGTATGTTGTACACACTAGACTAGATATTTCACATGCAGTAGGAATTGTTGCTAGATTTTCTGCTAACCCTAGAGAAGCACATATGATTGTTGTGAAAAGAATTCTAAGATATGTGAAGAATACTAAGAAATTTGGGTTATCCTATAGAGTAGAAGGCAAATTTGAACTTATGGTGTTTACTAACACTGATTGGGCTAGAAATCTTGATGACCGGAAGAGAACAACTAAAGAAGCATTCTTTATGGGTGATAGACTTGTCACATGGATTAGCAAGAAGCAAGGATGCATCTCTCAGTCTACTATAGAAGTAGAATATGTTGCTGCTACTGCAAATTGCTCAAATATTGCATGGATCAAATAGTTGCTAGAAGGTATGCATATGAAGATCTCAGAACCAGTGATTATCTATTGTGATAACACTAGCACAATAAAAATTTCCAAGAATCCAGTCATGCATGCTAAGAATAAACACATTTACATCAAGTATCGTTATTTGAGAAAATAAGTTCAAGAAAAAGAGGTGATACTTGAGTATGTGCTATCAAAAGAATAATTGGCTGATATCTTCACCAAGCCAATTCCCAAGGATACATTTTAGTACTTAAGAAAGAGACTAGTGGTCAAATCCTTGTCTACCAGTCTATAAAATGACTGAAGGCTACATCAGCCTACATATTATCAGAATATCAATCATGTTGATGCAAGCAAAGAGATGAGCTTCAAAAGATACATCTAGATACAGACAGGTATATGTAAGAACTGAGCACCAGAGCATATTTTTGTATTACTGATGGATAAGGGAAATTCAAGGAATATATTATGGATAGCAAAAAAATGATTGCTTGACATGAATGTTAGATATTTGTAAAATATTTGTTTGGCATTGCTGTCAAAGGGAGATAGATTATCCAAATTATCACATCCTTCAAGAAAAAGAGAGATAGATTATCCATTATCAGATTACTGCAACAGGGAGAGATGATAATCTAAGGGAGAGAAAATTGTATGAAAGATTATACAAAGGGAGAGTTGCTGACAAAAGAAAAAGACATCAAAAGAGAAAGAATAGTCAAAGGAAAGAAATTGGCAGAAGGAGAGGTCACAACACATCAGAAAAAAGAGAACTACAAGAATCAAATATAAGCTAAAACAAAGCTTACCAAAGTTCAAACATTTATCTGTTGACAAAAGGGAAAGATTGGTAGTTTGATGAATCTCAACGATTGTATTTCATATTGTATTAGAAATAGTATAGTGTGATAATATAGTATGTTTCTATCAATACCAAAGGGAGAGACTGATAACATGTAACTAATTGAATGTTTGATAATGTTAAGTTGAAGATAATGCAAGGAATTAAATCAGTTAATGGTTTGTATTGTCATTAATGTCAACTTGATATCATCTATATGGTCATGTACATAATGCCAAAGACTTTAGAGAATCAATGGAACAAAGGTTATGCTTTCAGCAATGCACAAAAGTCAAGTATTCACTAAGTGATAGACAACACCAATGGAGTGTACACATCAAAAAAAGGCAAATAAGAAAATTCACAGTGATACCCGATGAGAAGAAGACAGTGTTGCCCGATGAAGAAAAACCATAGGATACCCAATGAGCTAAAAATAGAGTTGCCCGACAAGTAAAAATCCAATGAATCCCAATAGACAAAAATCCCTAAACTAATTGGAGTCACACTGATGGAACTGTCAGTTGTCACTGACAACTAACTGCAGAGTTGAACAATGGGATAGAGAGTTTAGAAAATGACAAAATATCTAGCTGGAAAGAGCTAAAGATAGACTTAACTAGTTGTTTTCTTTATTTTATTCAACCAGAGTTAAGTGATTGATTTAAAGATGATTTGTACAGTTGGCATGAAGATAACTAGGAGACAAATAAGGAGTTATGCTTTAAATCTAATTGGCTGGATTGTTTTTCATGCCAAGAATCAAGAATCAAGAAATAATGAATATCATGTCTATATAAGAGATAGGCTTAATTCATTTTCGATATCACATTCACAAAAAAGGTATTAAGGGGAGTGAATGAAAAGAGGATGCTGAAGAGAAATTGATTAAGAGAAAATTCATGTAGTACTGATCAATCAAGCTGAAGGAGAGCTAAGGAATTCTATAGACACCAATGAATAGTGAGCATAGCATCATAGAGTAGAAAGTGTGGAGCACAAAAGAATTGAATTGATACATTGATCGGAGAGGTAACATACTTAAATAGATCTGAAAATCTATAATTCATGTTGCATTAGAAACATGTCATATTGTTTCAGTTTAACCATTGAAGCATCAAGTCTCTTAACAAAGCAGGACTTAACAATATTCTATATATTGAGGTACATCCCAAGGAGTGCCAAAAAGGTTGATTCATGAAAGTATCATTGGATATGCCTGAGGCCTATTAATAGTATAAGAGAGAGGCTAATTCAAGGATGGTAGCATTAGATGCCCGATACTAAGTGACAACCTATATGTGTAAAATCCTCTAACAAGGTCACACCTAACAGTGTGTTTGTAACCTTTAACAGGGTTGGCTCCTAACAGGGCTCAGTTTAGAAGAGTGAAAATTTGGGGTACCAGTCCTGTTGGTTGTATTTCCTATTTTTGTTGTTTTTCCCTGTTCCTTGCCATGCCCTCTACAAATTTTTAGGTTTTCATGCCTAAATATTGCCCAAATTGTCAAAACCATGAAAAAACCCTAAAGCCAAGTATTAAATGATGTATGTTTAAAACCTAGGCCATGTCTTTATATTTCATCGTTACCTTTTTAAATTCACTTAAGACATGTGTTCTAAGTCAGGTCGCTTGATCACTTTACCAAAAATGAATATGCCAAATCTTCTTCCGATCAAGCTTTTCCTTTATGTCACGTAGTCTCTTGAAAAAATCGAATATTCCATTAGTGTCTCGAGACTTAGCGATCTTTCTTTAGTCGGGATGTCGCTTGAACTTCATAACATAAAGCTTTAAAAGGAATGGGACCCACTTCAGTCGCGTGGTCTCGTGATAAACTGGCAGTTAAGAGTTAACAGTCCCGATTCAGCGACTAACAGTTTCATGTTAAGTGATTTCCCTCAGTCGGGATGTCGCCAGAGTAGAATAATTACTCAGCTTTCTAGAATGCATAAAGTGGACCAAATAATAGATGACATCTGTCATAGAACTAATGGTTGTTGGGAGGTCGCCAGAAGAAGGAAAGGGATCAAGTGATAAGGAGACTAAAGTGTTTTCACCCTCAGTCGCGAAGTCTCCTGATGATTTATGGACATGAAGTAATTTGCAGCGATTAAGTGACAACCGTGCGATGAAGGAATGAAGAGATCTGATGGTGGTCATGTAGTCTAGTGATAAAAGTGCCCCAGGGAAAAAGTCCTTCCAACTAAGCGATTAAGGTATGTCGCGAGGTCGCTGTAAATAGAGAAAGGGTACCTTTTTAGTAATAAGGTTATGATAAACTTATAACCCGACTCAGCGACTAAAGGTTGTCGTGTAGTCTTGAAAAGAGAAATGAGCATCCAGTGACTTAGCGATTATCATGAAAAGTTAAATGCAACAGTTTGTCGCCAAGTCTGGAGAAGAATGCTGGGTTAAGGTTAACTCCCCGCGACTTAGATTTTTTCTTGTGTCGCCTGATCGCTAGAAGGACTTGAGTTAACCAAGGAAAAGAAAGATCATTGTCGCCTAGTCTGAAGATCAGACCATGGTTAAGAAAAAGTGCTTGTGACAAAGAGACTTAATGAGGTCGCGAGGTCGCCTGATAATGAGATCTAGAAAAGCGGTGCCAAGTGAATGACATGACAGAGAAGATCACCCGGTGGCCAATCAGATGCATGAATTTTGATTACTGTGTACAAAAGGTAGCTGGGATATATGACAGAGGAAGAATCAGAGGATGCCATGTCAGCTATCTTAACCATTTTATGATTGCGCCAAAATATTCATGATTTAAATTTGATTTTATGTCACCTCGCGCAACTACGGCTAGGTTTTTGAACGTTTCATGGCATATCAACTTAATGGCAGAACTGACATTTCTAAATTTTGAGCCATGTACTCTGAATCCTTTGGCTATAAATAGGGGATTGTGCATTCATTCCTATTCACCGAGTTTATGATTTCAGAGCTAAATTGTTGTTTCAGAGAGAAAAGTGATATTCTGAGCTATTCTAAGGTGATTAAAATTTTTAAGAGTTACATAGAATTGTGATCTTAGCTTTGTTTCAATATCATTCAGACAAAGATTCAAAGTGTTAACCAAGATGAGTACTGCTATGAGTATGGCTTCTACTAGTGGAGGCAGTGGAGAGGAGCAAAAAGGCAAACCCAGCTTCTCAGACGAGTTTCTTCAACTACTGCCAGGGTCAACACAGAATAGAAA
>MU227534.1:1114591-1151346 GCA_018584345.1 Thuja plicata | reverse complement strand
TGAACCTGTTAAAGTTCCTTTGCCCTGTTAGAAGCAGTCTTTACAAATTGAGTACAATGACCTGGTTAAGGGTCTAACCCTGTTAAGAGTCTTTTACAATAACCCTATTAGGGGTGGTGGACTCACTGTCCAATAAGATGAAGGCTACAACCCTCTGAATGTTGATATGCACTATATCAAAAAATGAACTATTGTAGTGACACTATTGTCTGATCAGTTCAATGTATGCATGGATGCTCTTACTCCTCCAAAGAGCTATATCATCTTCTGACATCATTATATAGTCCCTCTATAACTTCTTCTTGCACAATAATTGACTTCTCTTACCCGCTGTAACATAACAATACATTACATACTTATATCCTTACAAATGAATAGGCGTGACCCAAAACATAACACTTAGTCGGCCTCATTAACAAAATATACAATGCTTCCGAAAAAGTAGGCTCAAGCATGTTTGCAAAAACATTAATTAAATCATTACAAAATTATAACTAAAGGCACTTAGCATTAGTATCACAAAATAATACATGCTAACCAAAAGAGTAGTCAGCTTCTGTGTTCTGTATTCTGGACTGTTTCCTGGACTGCAGTGTACTAATCTATCTATAAATTTTCTATACTAAAGTTTCATACCTTGCACATTTGGATATATCATGTATATACACCATAGAGTATATACCTAAGCATGCCTAATCTGGTGTGGTCTCTAACATGTGCCCTGATGTGCTGATCTCTGTATCTGTCTGTTCTACTCTGTATTCTATACTTAGTCATTTTATCTTCTAAGTTATCTTTGACAGAAACTTAGTATGACTTTGTTGCCATGATTGAAAACACAAAATAAGCCATGCTTCCTCAGGAAGTCAACTTGCCAACAGTCTCCCCCTTTGTCATTTATGGCAACAAAGGAATGTGGCTAAGTTAAACAAAATGACTTCATTCAGAAATGACTGTATATACATATACTTAATGATATATACCTAAATAGTTTTCTGTATATACACATTCTATACTACTCCCCCTTTGACATGAATGAAAAAGGTGTGCAAAAAAATATAGGTCTTCATACTTACTCCATATATACATCTGGGTACACAACTTGAAGAGACTGAATCTCTTTCTGCCAGAATGCTTTCATTGCATCAATTGTTTGGAGGTGCACGCATAAAGCATATGTTAACTTCTCCATTTTCACTAGATCCAAGCAAGGACCTTGATCATAAGTATGCATTGTGTCATCTATCTATTTGATGTTCTCAATAAGAATTGCTAATGAAGGCGCAAGTGCATTTCTCAACTGAGTCTATCTAACTCTTATCTTTCTTATTTCAATTTTTGCCTTCTCAATTTTGTCCAGTTGTCCTTGATAGACGTTATTGCATATTTTCATGTCCTGTGTGGAATTATCAACAAATTTTCTTATGTTTTCCAACATTTCTTTATCTTCTTTTATCTTTTTAGTGTGCTTAGAGGTGAGCTTCACTCTATCCATGCAATTTGCTATAACTTTATTCCCTTTTTTTGCCAACTCTTTCAGTATAGACTGTCCAATCTCCAGAGAGTTCAGATCCAAGGTAAAGTTCTTCACCACTTCATTCAATCTTACCTTCTTATACTCATCTTCTACAATCTTAATAGTTGTCTCTACTAAGCTGGTGAAGTGTGACCTGAATTTTGTTAGTACATTATCCACATGTTCAGTATTTTGAACTTTTGCAACTTTCTTATCAATAGGAAATAACTCATTTAGAATGTTTATTGATTCAATAAAGTGTGGGTTCTTCATCACATGTTTCTCCTTTGCCTTTTCCATTGCAAGGATGCTGATCTTAATGAGGTCTTCTTCTTCCCATTTGTCAAAACTTGCTGAAGCAGGAGTTAACCTTGACAACAATGAGGTGGATGGTGATAGAATAGTATTCTGACTTGTTTCTACACATTCACTTTTGATATGTACCTCTTTAACTGGTGACTCATCAACTTGAGTGTCTTTCTCCTTATCCAAATTTATTGGATCAATCAAAGGAACTTCATCATGTTGAAAGATGTATCATCAATGTTCATTTCTTCATCAACCTTTTTCATATCATTATCAGAAGCTGTCATAGATATCTTGACATTGTCAACTATTATAGTATCTTCTGTATCTTTAGTTTTCTCAGTAGTTATTGTCACTATGGGCGTAGAGACCTATGGACTTATCATGGGCACAATCTGAATTACTGGAGTTGTATCCTATTTAGGAGGAGCTGGAGTAACTTTTGTTGTAGGTGCCGTTGGTGGATACATGTGTCTGTCCATAAAGAATTGTGTAAATTCTTTTTCAGTCTCCTTTCCAACCTGTTCATATTCCTTGTTCATTATCTGTAAAGTCCTTTTCTTGCTTCGGAGATGAGGCTTTACAAGATCTAGAAAAATAGCCTTCTCATCATGTGAAAAAACAAGGAGAAGAGTATCCAGAGTTTCTTCTCTAATCTTCATGTCTTCCTCAATAACATGTCCTTTCATAATTTCCAATACATTCCATAAGTCATCTGGTATCACTGTGTTCAGTTCAAGAACTAATTTCTTAAACTTGATCATATGAGATATGACCATGTAATGTATCTCTATCTTATCAACTTCTTTATATTTGTTATAGACCTTTGAAAGTGTATCCAATCTTCCTTCATTTATAATCCTATTCTTCAATATGTTCAAGATTGGTCTGAAACCTACCTTAGGAAGTGCTTATGTGGTCTTTGTAGTGCTCCTTGTGTTTCTTGAGGATGGATGACCTGTAGTAGCTTGCTTCCTTCCTCTGAGTTTTTTGCTAGGAACAGAAGATGGAGATGTATCCAAGTTAATGGTGGTAGCAGGCACAGATGTACTTTCCTCATTTTTATTTTGTTTCTTCTTCTAAGATCCATCAGTCTTCTCAATCTTAACTTTAGCAAATTTGGCTTCTTTTTCCATATTCAAATCTTCTCAAGTGACTCCATGAGCTTTCATTATGCTAGATGTGGTTCTGGATGCTTTCCTTTTATTAACAGCAAGTTTTAGTTCAATGTCCACTTCATCAGTCTTTTCTCTGTATGTTCCCCACCTAGGTTCATTGGGGTCTTTAGGTGTTGATAATAAGACCTACGCATATCCCTCTAGCACATGGTCTTCAACTTCATATCCTAGTGGATGAATCCACTTAGTTCTAGGCTCAATAGCCTCCATGCATGTGCAATCTATTTCTACCATAAAACAAATAGTATCCCTGTACTTGTCAACTATCTTCTCAGATAGTCTGACCCTACTCTACATTTTAACCATGAATATCTTTATATCCATGTCCATTTTATCTCTTGCACTACTCTCTAAGGTGGCCTTAAGAGATATTTGTGTCATTGTAGGTCTTCCTTTGTCTAGATAGAAGTCTATAACATTTTCTAATATATGATGATACAAATAGATGATTAGGGATCCAAACCTAAATGTTTTGTTTCTATCATGTTTGATGATTCTAATGTCTTCAGTCAACTGTCCATGCAAGACCTCACAAATTTTGTACTAGGTGTTATCTTTTACTATTCTGATTGTTGCAAGGACTGTTGCTGTAGATACACTATTCAACCTGCTTGCATGGTGAAACTTTTATCCAACTATCATAGTCATGAATTTTATGTCATCTTCTTTGACAGGGTCTATTATCATACCACACCTGTCACTTTTTGACAAACAAACTTTCTCAATCTGCTTCTTAACATCTTTACCAGTGGGAAGCATAGGTCTAGTCATTGGAATTCCTATCAATTGATGGATTAATTCTGTGGTGATATGGACAGGGACATCACCAATCCAAAATAGATGATCTTGAATTCTGCTCAATAGGATTTTTACCCATTCTGGTTCTTCAAACTCATGCGCATTTGAATACTCAATAATAGGGTTATCTTGTAGGTGCATGAACTCATCTTTGAATGTGAAGTCCTTGTTCAACATTGATGCCATGTGAGAATATATATTATCATCTCCTAGTGATTCCTTCTTGCAGTAAATGTACGTGCAGATATCTTCCACATGAACAACCCCAATCGGGGTTTTAGAGAAAGCTCTTTCCACATCATCCAATATAGAATTGAACAGATGCTTTTTAAATATGAATCTCTTCCTTTTTGCTACATCAAATACAATTGGGGTTTCCATTACTTATTTGGTGATCGTTTAAGTAGGGTTTCCATGAAATTCTAAAATGGCGTGATGGCTAGGGCTTTGTTTCAAACTGATTAACCGTTCGTTCCAACTTTCAAAATACTATGCCTTCGTGCCTAGATGTCTTAGTGCTCCAATGCTTTTCAATTTCTTTCTCTTTGAATGTAAATGTGAGAATGATTGACTACAAACTTCTTTTTATATGATTTTACGCATTTAATGCTTGCAACCATACATAGAGATTTTCAAACTTTGATCCCGATGCAATATAGATAATGTGTGAATGCATAAACCTGTAATCTCATCTTTTAATCATGAATCCAAAGGTGCATACTTAGAAGTGAGTACACCAACCGTGTAGGGGTTCTGAGCTAGAATAGCTCCCCCTAAGACCAATAAGGTCTATTGAGGAAGAAGTAGAGGGTGCATCCACTGTGGATGCATCAACTACTTTGTCAACATTGTTGTCCTTCTTTACTTCAACCCAAACTTTGCTTGAATCTTCATTTGCTTTGACAAAATTGACTTCTCCTTTCTCTTCAAATAGAGACTTTTTGGGATCTTCTTGTTTCTGAGTTTTGGATTTGCAAAACCTTGTGATATGTCAAACCTTTCCACATGTGTGACAAATGATAGGAGGTTTCATGTTTTTCTTCATCATGTTGCATTGTTTTGCTGTGTGTCCATTGTAGTTGCATATCTGACATGTAATGATCTGCAAATTATTTTGAGATTGATTTCTCTGATTGTTTTGATTCATTCTTCTTTGATTTTGTTGTGACTGAGTTCTACAATGTATATCCCTGTGACCAAATTTATTACAAGATAAATAGTAACCATTAAAAGGTCTGACCTCTTTGCAATTTCTTTCCAAATGCCCATGTTTATTGCATGCATAACAAGTTCTGTTAACTTGTCTAATTTCCCTTTTTTTTTGGTTCAGATATAACCTCTATAGTATCATCAACTTTCTTTTCTTTTGAAGATGCTTCAAGTGTTTTTCCTTTCTCTTATGATGATTTGATTTCATCTTGTGCTGTACTGAATCCAAGACTAGAAGTGTTTCCCTTTTTTCTTTGTGCATTGAGCTGGGATTGAATCAAATCAGAACTTGTGTCAAGTTTATCAATCTTATCCTTTGCTTCTGTTAATTCAGATTCAAACTTCTTCTTCATGTTCTCTAATTCTAGGATTTTCATGTTTTCCTATATAAGTTCATCTTCCAATTGTTTGCATTCTTTGATCTTGTCTTCAATGCTGTTCTGGTTATCTGTAAGATGTTCCTCTAGATCTTCAAGTTTATCTTTTAGAGATTTATTTTCTTCATTAATCTTTTTGACCATTTTTCCTAGATCACTTGTAGAACAATCTTTCAAATCTTTTCTTAGCCTTTTAATAAGTATTTGGGAGCCATCATTTTTTAATCTTAGTTCTTCATTTTCCTTCTCAGATCTGTCAAGATCTTCAAAAGATGCTTCAAGATTCTTTTTCAAATGTTTTTCTTCAGCTAAGTCCATGATCTCCTCAAGTGGTTAAACTTTCTTTCAGAGGACCAAAGCTCTGATAAAAATTGTTAGAAACACTGAGAGGGGGGGGGGGGGAATCAANGGGGGGTGAATCAATGTTTGTCTACTTATTATGTTTCAGCCAATTAAACATAAGAAAAATGTGCATTCAAGAATCTTAACACAAGAACACATAACACATGATTTGATTACAGAGAACCTTGATCAGAGGAAAACTTCAGTGGGGATTAGTACCCACAAAATATTGTACTAGGTATAATGAACTTGTTAAAGTTCCTTTGCCCTGTTACAAGCAGTCTTTACAAATTGAGTACAATGACCTGGTTAAGGGTCTGACCCTGTTAAGAGTCTTTTACAATAACCCTGTTAGGGGTGGTGGACTCACTGTCCAAGGACTCACTATCCAATAAGATGAAGGCTACAACCCTCTAAATGTTGATATGCACTATATCAAAAAATGAACTGCTATAGTGACACTATTCTCTGATCAGCTCCGTGTATGCGTGGATGCTCTTACTCCTTCAAACAGCTATATCATCTTCTGACTTCATTATATAGTCCCTCTATAACTTATTCTTGCACAATAATCAACTTCTCTTACCCGCTGTAGTATAACAATACATTACATACTTATATATTTACAAATGAATAGGTGCGAGCCAAAACATAACACTTAGTCAGCCTCATTAAAAAAATATACAACACTTCTAAACAAGTCAGCTCAAGCATGTTTACAACAACATTAATTACATAATTAAAAACTTATAACTAAAGGTGCTTAGCCTTAGCATCACAAAATAATACACGCTAACCAAAAGAGTAGTCAGCTTCTGTGTTCTATATTCTGGATTGTTTCCTGGACTATAGTGTACTAATCTGTCTGTAACTTTTGTGTACTAAAGTTCCATACCTTGCGCATTTGGATATAGCATGTATATACACCATAGAGTATGTACCTAAGCACACCTGATCTGGTGTGGTCTCTAACATGTGCACTAATGTGTTGATCTCTGTATCTATCTATTCTACTTTGTATTATGTACTTAGTCATTTTATCTTCTAAGTCATCTTTGACAGAAACTTAGTATGAATTTTTTTCCATGATTGACAACACAAAATAAGCCATGCTTCCTCAAGAAGTCAACTTGCCAAAATTTATAAGGTAATATAGTAAAAGAACAGAAAATTAGTGTCCACATCTATTAATACTATGAGACAATAATCTGATATATGTAATACCTACCTGGGTGTTGTGGAACCTAAAAAGAAGGAGGTGATAATAGTTTCCCCAAAAATTATCATAAATCCTCATCAATTAGAGTTTTCTCTTGCTTGAGTCATTATTTTCAGATATTGGGAGTCATAGAGTTAAATCAAATATTTCAAGCATTTGTTGAAGGTTCAACAAGAAAAAACCCTAACAAATTGGTGACTCTATTAGGGACACATTAAGTTTAAATTCGTTATTGCATAAAGTCATTCTAATAATATTCATTACTCCCAAGTGTGGGTGGCGACTCTAAAAAGTGAAATCTCTATGATTAGTTTCAAATAGTATATCTTTCAGTATGAATACTAGGTCTAGGATGAGAAATAATCCAGAAATTGCATTAGATGGTGGAATCTTGTCATCCTCAAAAATGGAGATGTCTTGGAGGAAGAAAAGAAACCAGTCAATATAGATGAAACTCCTCTAAGAAGAAAAGAAAGTAATACTAGGAAAGAGGAAGGTAGTAATCAGTCTAATCATGATGGCAATACTTCAGAGTATGAAGAAGCTATAGAAAGAGGATTAGAAACACTTGAAACTACCTCCACTTCAAGTGAAAGAGAAGGGACAAATTCTTTAAGTTCATAATCTGAGGAAATACTTTCTGAGGAGCTTGATGAGGAAGAAAAACTCATCATGAAACATCTTGCCCTTATTCGGCAGATGAAAAGAGAAAAAGAGTTTAGAAATAAAAAAACATGAGCAAAAGGATGTTGAGAGAATTAAAAGAAGATCCTCAAGACATCAAACTACAAAGAAAATAGAGAGGCCTCAAAATAACCAAGAGATACCTAACCCTCACAGAGCTTCTAGTTCACAAAATGTTAAGGACAAAGGTAAAAAAAAGGTCAATGAAAGCAAACCTGAAGAACCTAAAGTTCAGAAGCCCTTAACAAACATATGTCCAAATTGGATATTGATCTTGAGAGACTAAGGATAGAAAAAGAAACCATGGAAAAGATGTTAGAAAAGGCTCAGATGGAAGATGCAACAATAGAAATGAAAAAGAAAATAGATTTCTTGCAATCTTCCAAATATTCCTATGTTGTAACTGAGAACACATCTTACAAAACAAAAGCTACTACTTTCAAGGAGACTGATAATTTCCAAAGGAAACCATTGAATCTGGAAAGGTATAATCAATTTAATTTCAGTGGCATTCTAGGGTACCCAAATGCATTTCCAAAAGATGTAGGTGATGTGGGAGAAAAACTCCCAAAATTTGCAGGTAATAATGTCATCTCTTGCAAAGCACACTTAAGAAAATTCATTGATTTTGTTGATGATTTGAATAGTACTCATGAAGATGTGTTGATGAAGCTTTTTGTTCAGTCTCTAGTAGAGGATGATAGAGAATGGTTTAGAAGTCTTTCTAATGGCTCTGTTGTGTCCATGGATGAATTAATTGAGTTTTTTAAAGATCAATATGGTGATAAGACAAATAAAGGTTTCTTACTGAATGAGTTCAATAATATCAAAAAGAATTATAATGAAGAGGTTTCCAAGTTCAATACCAGATTCTGAAGAGCAATGCATAAATTGTTTCAGAAAATAAGGCTGGATGAAGAGGTATTTCTAGAAACTTATTTAAATTATTTTGATTCTAAAATGGCTTATGCTCTTAGGGATAAGAATCCTAGAACACTCACTGATGCTTACAAGATAGCAGTAAATATTGAGATGAATAGAAGGATGTCTGGTAAACTGAATAGAAGAGATGACACAAGGTTTAGTAGGAGTAACCTAAAGGAACCTGAATATAAAGAGTATAGGGCTCCTCAAAATAATAGGCCATCCTATAACAACACTTATAATCCTCAGAATAGAATGCAAAATCATCCTTATGGAACTCAATTTAAGGATGGGAAGCCTATTACCCCATGTAGAAAAGAAAAACTTGAAAACAAAACTCTAGACCCTCTACATAAAAATAATGTCCATTTATGCAATGATGATTTCTAGTGTGAGGTTTGTGAATCCCCACATAACCCTGATTTTTGCATTGTTTCCTTAGATTTGAAAACAAATGAAGAACAAGACAATAATGAAAGTGAACAATGTGATTACAATATAAAAAAATTCATAATCAGTTCATGATGTAGATTCAAATAATGAAATTGAAAATCATGATTCATATGGTTCACAAGGGAATGTAGAGAATCATCATCAACAAACTTTGTCAGACAGTGAAGTAGAAGAAATAGATGACCATGTAAGATGTTACACACAAAATAATTAGGACATTCCATTGGTCAGAAAAGATTTAGATGAAGAAAAAGAAATAATTACTGTAGATTTGATGAACAAAGCTAGAAGCAACTATCATTTAAGGAATAGAACAATCAGTGGAACTGGTATTCACCCTGCTGGTATCTTTATAAAAGAAAATAAAATAGATACCAAGTATGTACAAAAGAAAGATGGACCTGGGGAAAGTAAAAACAAACCTAAGGTCAATATTATAACTAAAACCATAGAGCCTATTATTGTACAAGAAGGAAAGGCAAAGGTACAAGAAATAAGCACTTCTTCTCTTAAGATAGAAAAAAAAAAATCTAAGAAAGAAGAACCAACTCTAAACATACAGATTGAGGAAAATAATATTATAGTTGAAAAAACAAAGTCCTTAGATATGAAGTATACTCCAATAGACATGGGCCACTGTTTGTCTCAAATGACTGTAAAATTTCCATTTTTAGAAATGATGAGGATTAAGAAACATAAAGAAAAAGGTTTTATCAATATTAAACAGTGTGCCTATAGTAAAAGTTTAAAATTCAGAAAATGTTGATAAGAGACCAACTAACAAAGGGAAGGAAGCTGAAGTAGTGATTTTTGAGATTCATCAAATTTTCTTGAGCACAACTACTTCTCCTAAGGTTGTAGACCCATTTATTCTAATACTGGTAATTAATGGAAGGATGCTAAAAAATTGTATGATTGATTTAGGAGCATCAAACACTATCAGGCAAGTAGAAATCATGAAGTCTATGGGATTACAAGTGGACACTCCTCATGGGGGATGTCAAGCAATGGATTCTAGAGAAGTCCTTGTTATTGGTACTATTGAAGCCATGCCCTATAAATTAGCAGTATGTCCTGATGTGATTTTGACTATGAATATTCTTGCGGTTGACATACCACCACATTATGGGATGTTGTTGTTTAGAAAGTGGAGTGCTTCAATGGGAGGTAGCATACAAAGTGATTTATAATATTCTACTTTTAACATTAATGGAAATAATGTTAAAGTGTGAAGAGAAGGTAGGACTCCTCATATGGTTGAATGGTATGAAGACACTAAAATTAATTATTGTGTTGATGTGGACATGGAGAATTTCAGAGTACAGAAGAGTGATCATCATCAGTGTAAAAGTATAGATCCTTTGATTAAAGAATTGAGTATACAAGATGATGGATTGTGGAAAATGTATTTTTATGGAGATTGCTCAAAAGAAGGACCAGGAGATGGTGCATTACTTGTATCTCCATTAGGTACAAATTTTAAATATTATTTTTTGATAGCCTTTCAATGTACTAATAACATAGCAGAGTATGAGGCTTTATCTTTAGGGCTAGAAATTGCCATTAAACATGGAATAAAATGTTTAAAATTTTATGGTGATTCTAAATTAGTGGTAGCCCAAATAAGATCCAAATATGCAGTAAAAAATGATAGATTAAAAATGTATAAATATTCTATTTGGGAAAAGATTGAAATGTTTGATGCCTTTGATATAAGTTGGATAGAAAGGTCAAAAAATATAATGGAAGATCTCTTAGCAAATGTTGCTTTAAAAACTGATGATCAGACTTTACATGGGGTATCAATACTTGAAGTTAAGACAAGACCAGTTGTTCCAGATAATATATACAACTGGAAATTTTTTTTAGGATGACCAAGATATTCTAAGATTCATTCAATGTTTGGACCAATATGAGAATCAGTGCATAGATTGCAATACCTTAATTGAGAATAATGATGGTAAAGACTATGTCTTAGGAAATGAGGTTGTCCAATTGAGTTCCAATCAGATTATTAAGGGTCTGGTTGAAATTGAAGCATTTTTCAGTAGTTAAAATGACCACTCAACAAAAATAAGCAATTTTAAGGTTGAGGACTTGGAAGAAATTAACTTAGGATCAGAAACTAGTCCTCAAGTTGTTTATATTGGAAAAGGTTTAGATTCTCATATAAGGACAAATTTGATTAAACTTTTGAGAAAATATAAGCATGTTTTTGCATGGTCATATGAAGACCTAAAGGCTTAAAGGGAAGATATTTTCCAACATGAGATCCCACTAAAATTAGAAGTGAAACCATTTAGGAAAAAACAAAGGCCTATTAATCCTTTGTTGGCTCCTAAGATGCGGAAATAGTTGATGAAGTTAAAAGATGCTGGGATTATCCAGCCCATCAGACACTCAACATAGGTTTCAAACTTGGTACCAGTCAGAAAAAAGAATGGGGACATAAGGTTATATGTGGATTTTAGAAATTTAAATATTGCCTCATTAAAAGATAACTATTCCTTACCTAATATGGAGGCAATGTTACATAAAGTGACTAGTTGTGAGCTGATATCAATGATGGATGGTTTCTCAGGCTACAACCAAGTTTTAGTAAAGGAATCAGAGCAGTACAAAACTATATTTACCACTCCTTGTGGAACTTATGTCTATATCAGAATGCCATTTGGATTGATAAATGCAGGAGAAACTTTTCAAAGGGCCATGGATGTTGCTTTTAAAAAATTTATTGACTTATTCATGGTTATTTATCAAGATGATCTAACTACATACTCTAAGAAAGATGAAGATCATTGTGAGCACCTAGGTAAAATTTTCAGTAAAGCTTTGGAATATGGTGTTTCATTGAATCCTAAAAAGTGTTACTTTGCAGTATAAGAGGGAAAGTTGTTGGGACACATACTGTCTAAAAATGGAGTAAGAATAGACCCTGAGAGAATAGAAGCAATCCAGAAAGTCATTGCTCACAAAAACTTAAAGGGGGTTCAATCTTTCTTAGGAAAGATAAATTTTGTCAGAAGGCTTATAACAGACTTTGCAAAAATTGTTAAACCTATCATAAAGTTGCTGAAAAAAATGCAAAATTTAATTGGAATGAAGAAGCTCAAAAGGCATTTGAGAAAATAAAGAAGGTAGTGCAAGAGGCTCTGGCTTTAAAATCACATGATTATAGTAAGCCCTTTTCTCTATTTAAATTTGTATCTTATCATACAATTGTTTTTGTTTTACTACAAAAGAATGAAGAAGGGTTTGAGCATCCAATATCCTTTTATAGTAAATCTCTCCAAGATACAGAGTTAAATTATGAGATAATGGAGAAGCAGACATATGCTTTAGTAAAAGAAGTAAAATCTTTTAGACCATATTTGGTATGTGCCAAGGTGAAAGAATATGTTCCACACTCAACAGTAAAGGTTATTCTTACTCAGTCAGAAGTCATTGGTAAGAGGTGTAAGTGGATAAACAGAATTCAAAAATTTAATCTTGAAATACACATTAGAAAGTTGGTATGAGGTCAGGGCTTGAGAAAACTCATGACAGAAGATAACTTGGATTTGGTACAAGTAAATGATACAGAAACACATGATCAGACAGTCACAAGTATAGAAAGACAACCATTTTATAATGATATAGTGTATTTTTTAAAGAATACCAAGTGTCCTAAAAATATGTCAGAAAATCAAAAGAGGAGTCTGAAGCTGCAAGCTTAGAAGTACACCTTGATTCAAGGAGACCTATATTGGAAGGATAAAAATGGTGTGTTACTGTTATGTTTAGATAAAGATCAAGGTCAAAAAATATTAAATAAAATGCATGCTGGGATATGTGGTGGGTATTTCTCTACAAAAACTACTGCTTATAAGATTTTAAGGGCAGGGTATTATTGGCCCAGTGTTTTTAGAGATACCCATGCATTTGTTCAGAAGTGTGAGCCTTTCCAAATATTCTCAAACAAGTTAAAGTTCTTAGATGCCCTATTGTTAAATCTTGTAAGTGCTGAGTAACCTTTTTGCATGTGGGGTATTGACTTTATTGGAGAATTTTCAGAAAATTCTAGCAGAGGACACAGTTGGATATTAGTGGCTACTGATTATTTTACTAAGTGGATAGAAGTTATCCCTAATAAAAAAGAAACAAGTAAGATAGTTACTGAGTTTCTGATGGAGAATATTTTAACCAGATTTGGTGTCCCGGCCAAACTAGTCATGGATAATGCCATGTGTTTCAGATCTGATGAGATCAAAGAATTTTGCAATGAATATGGGATTATAATGTCTTATTCATCCCCATATCATCCTCAGGAAAATGGCCAGGTAGAATCCAGTAACAAAAGTATTCTGAAAATTTTAAAGAAAACTTTAGAAAAGAACAAGAGAGCCTGGCATACAAAGTTGAGATTAGCCCTGTGGGCTGATAGAATAATAGTTAAGAAGGCTACTAGTAGGTCACCATTTTAGCTACTATATAATCTACAGGCTATGATTCCTGTAAATAATCTGTTACCTACATATAAGTTCATACAAGAAGAGGAGTTAGAAGTCTTAGATCCAATGAAAGACAAAATTTTACAGTTGACTGAACTTGATGAGATTAGAAGAGGATAAAAAGAAAACATAAAACCACAACAAAAAATGAAGTATTTGTTTGATAAAAGAGCGAGTTGTAGAAAATTTATACCTGGTGACCTAGTGCTCCAATGGAATATAAGATCAGAAGACAAAGGTAAGCATAAAAAGTTTGAATCTTTATGGCTTGGTCCTTTTATTATTTCTCATAGTTTTGACAAAGACTCTTATATTCTAAAGAACATTGATGATGAAGAGTAATGAGTTGCCAGTGCATGGGCGATTTGTGAATCCATTCTTCAATTAAAAGATGAAATTTTATGCATAATAAGTTTCTGTATCATATTGTATATAGGTAGGTTTTCCCTTCTGTTGTGTGTTTTATTTCAAGTAGTAGGTTAGTTAGCGTTGCCTACATTTTTTGAAAAGGTCTGCAACCAAAGATTCTGAGATTATTTATCATAAAATATGTTTAGCCATCCTCAGATAGAGCCACTATTGGTTGTATTTCCTATTATAGAGTTTACCCTAAAAATTCTTAAAGTCCCTGTCATTCTTATGCCCAGAAGGTAAAGATTAATGTTTGAAACCATTTACATATCTCTGCAAATGACATTTTTTCTCAAAACCTAGATCAAAATGTCAAAAACCCTAAGCCTTGGAGTAAATTTGGTTTGAAATTGCAGAAAAGCCCTAAATTTTCCAAGCTGGTTCTATTTCTGTGTTAATTTTTCATGACTTAAGCCCAAACTTATTTACATGTGTTTATTTCCTAGTCTCTAAGTCTCGTAAGAAGAAACGAATATTCCTTATGGTCTCAAGACTTAGCGGAAAGCTTTGGTTGCGTGGTCTTGTGATAAAAAATAATACACTAAAAAGGTTATGAGACTTAACGCAGACTGTTGATCTCATAAATAATCAAACGATAGTCACTTTGTCTCTTGATAAAAGTGGAGTTAGTTATATCATTTGGAAAATTTGAGTTTACTTAGTCAGATTATCTCTTAATATAACTCATGGTTATTGTTGATGGGACTCTTGTGACCAGGTCCACCAGTAGATGTAATTTGTCACCAGGTACTGGGGTACTGGCCAACTTTGCCTATAAACATTGTCTGGGGAAATGAGATTCCCTGGGCTTCCAAGCACCTGAGGGTCGGGTCTCGACAGTGCAGGGCTCGGTTGGGAGATGTGACTATTTTTGAGGGGGATAGATGGTTTTCTTCAACTCATTCTCTCTGGGGATTCAAATAGGTGAGGTTTCACCAAGCATTCTAACACTTAATAGATAAACTGAAAAATATCCTGCAGGGTTAGAAGTATTTCATCTACCTATAGTTATGCTAGAAATTCCAAACATCAACAATGATATAACACACTAAACTAAATACCAAAGAAATACATAACCATCAGTTCATATTTGATCAGTAGGAAAGGAAAAGAGGTTGTTAATCTACTTTAAGTATCAGAGAAAAGGACATGAAGAACACAAAGCATAAAATACCATTAACTCAGAAGACAGAATGCCGACAACATCATTGCAAGAACTCTTCCTTCTTCATTAATATTCCTTCTAGTGAGCACTGGTGCATGGTACAATGGTGGCTCCAAGGGAGCATCTAACTACTTGAAAGCTTAAACTATGAGCATTTATCTCTGCAACTAAGAAAATGAAAATTGTTGTTCTATTACTTTGGACTACAAAATCATCAATTTTTTTGACCCTTGGGATGGTGTCAGACTTATTATTTATACACATACAAATCTAACCCTAACCCTAAGTTATGTTACACTGTATAATAGAATATATTATTCAGTGGTTGGTACTACCTGCGCCACTCTACAAAAGACCTAGAGATGGAATAGGCATGTCATGTCAGAAGAAAAGATTCAAAAATGAAGTAGAAGAATCAGCCTTGAGAAGAGAGCTGAGAAGAAGAAAAGGAAAACTGATCCTGCAGGGATTGAGGCTACATGTCTCATAAATTGGAAAAGTGGCACCCTGTCTCCAATGCGCTAGGTGTTCATCTGAAGTGGCACCTCGAGAAGACCATCTATCAGAAAACCTCTTTCTGATCTGACATTCCTTGATGTAGCTAACTACCCTCTAACAAGCCTTATTAACTACTTTGAAAGTGATTGGTCGGCCTTGGGGATCAGGACGCAGATCACTGAAAGAATACAAAAATGTAGGATCTGAGACTCTGGGATCTGGGAACTTATGTTCTGAAAGAATAAAGAATACAAAATGCTTGGGTTTTCTCTAGCCTCCGGGGAAACATTATTGTTTCTTATTATCATTGAAGACTTGGAGGAGATGAGAGATTCCATCTTCATCGATGTCTTAAGTCTGGCCCTCTGATACTTGGCCACCTCCATCTGTTCCCCCAGGTCTAGAACATTTCTCTTAAACTCATCAGCCATCTTTTCCGCATCGTGACCACTAAGTACCATACGAGTTATTCTCATCATTTGAGAGTGGTCTACTCCCTCTAGGGATTGATACCTTGATTCCATTAACTCATCAAACTTCCGCGAAACATAATCCTTCGATGTGCATGTGTCAGTGCTAAATGGACCAGCTCCGGAGACCTTTAAAATGAAAGACTTATATAAATTAAAATAATATTGTCCTATATTGATCTTCTCCCACATAATCCCTACCATCTGCTTGATTAACCCCAATGTGAGGTCAAGTCTAGAGTGCTGGGTCCTCACAAACTCAAATGACTCTTCCCCCAAAATTCAAGACTCGGAGAAAATCTCCTTCCCGAGGCCGATGAGTTCTTCGAACTCAACTTTCCATGCCTCATAATTTTTGATATCCCCCTCCCATATGTTGATGATGGTCTCGGCCTGATGTAAAATGTGGTGGGCTGCATATAGATCTAGGAGGGTGGATACAAGGAAATACCAGATATTTCCCACTTGTAGGGAAACCCATTCATCGACTGCTTGGGCTTTCTTCTTCATCGCTCGTAGTGAATCTACATCACTTTTAAAAAGTGGTATATCTGATGTAGAGGCCCCCAAAGGAATAATGCTAATAGGCTGGACCAACTCAGTTAGCAACCCCATAAGGTTTGCATTTTTCTCCTTTTATGCTTTGAGCTTCTGAGTCTCCTTTCATAGTGAGCCTCTACTACCTTGGCTTCCTCTTTCAATAGGTCTACTTCACCCTATTTTCCCATCTTCCCTAGTGATACTTTTGTGATACTATAATAACCAGCCTCTGTCGTCGCTTCATCCATGTTTGGGGAGGGTGTTGCTATCACTACGACTATTTCTCCCCCTAGCTCAGTTTGCAGGGTGTGAACTGTCCAGGCTTTCTTGGCCTTTGGTGGGTTCTGCGCCTAAGCCATTATCTTTGCCAAAGAGAGATGGGCTCTAGGTGTTGCTGGAGGTTCCTTTCTCTTTCAAGATTCCACCAACCATTGTGGTGGGTGGGGTGGCTTTGTAGCTAAAAATTGTTCTTGTAAATTCTCCCTAGTATCCTGTTGGGCCTCCTTAGTAGTATGAGCCGCTTCTGGGTCCTTCCCAATATCTTCTATTTCATAGGAAATATTTTCTTCGGTGGTATCTGCATCTTTTGCCCCGTTTGTGTCTTCAGTGACATTTGGGTCCTCATTGCTTGCCCAGGGTTTTCCTCTTCTTGTTCATGTTCTTCATCAGCCTCTGTTGCTAGGATATCTTCTTCCATTGGTAGATTTTCTTGCAATGGGGGAGGTAATGGACCAAGGTTTAATTTTTGGGCCACAGTGATTACCTTCCCAAATAGTGCCTCCCAGAGTGGTGCTTGGAACACAACGGTTGGGGTTATGGTTGCTATCGTAGGTCCTGTTTCCCTAGCCGATGCCAATGGTTCATTTTTATTTTGTTGGTCCACTCCCATATCCTATATCTCTATGTCTTTAGAGGCTACCTCTTTTTCAATCTCTTTCTCTTCTTCTACCTGCTCTTTTTGCTCCTGTACAGGTTCCTGTTCTAGAGCTTCTTCTTGCTCTGGGATCTCAGCCTCTTGCTACTCAATGTCCTCCTGTAAATTCCCAAACTGGTGGGTTGTAAAAATGTCATAAAATTCATCCTACAAGGGAGGATTGGCCAAGACATGAGTAGGTTCCGGTTCCCTCTCCGGCTCTGGGGAGTCAGAAGAAAGGATTTCAACTTGTGGGATCTAGGGCATCCCCAGCTCTAGCTCCTTTTTAGGCTTCGAATTAAGCCTTTTCTTCCTCTTAGTGACCAAAGGTGGCTCCACATCCTTTAGTTCCTATTCTTCTTCTATATCTACCCCTGTTTCCTTCACCACTAGTGCTTCTAGTGAAGGGGAAGAAGGCGGATGGATGGGTCCGGTTATGAGCATTGGGGTTTCCAACCACGTGATTAATTTATCTTTCATTTGATGGGAAGCTACCAATGACTATTTTAGTTGCTCCTTAATGGGGGTCTCCTATGGAGCTGGGGTTTCCATTATTCCTTTTCCCCTATCTTCTCTCTGCGAAGAAGTTCTGGCTCTCGAGGTCAACTTTGGCACCGGCTGGGCAGCCTTGTAGACACTCCCATGGCACACCTTCTTAAAGTAGGCATGGCTACATTTGACTACATTGCGAGTGAATTCTTCAATGGTGGGCCCCTCCTAGGCATTCTAGTCCACTGGTGGGAGAGACAACT
The DNA here is from genome assembly GCA_018584345.1 of Thuja plicata. Lineage (NCBI taxonomy): Eukaryota > Viridiplantae > Streptophyta > Pinopsida > Cupressales > Cupressaceae > Thuja > Thuja plicata. The sequence continues at coordinate 1,133,101 of MU227534.1, read as the reverse complement.
TATCAATCCCCTTTGTTTTGTACTGGGGATCCATTGTGGATCTAGAGTTTGAGAAGTCATCTGGAAATCTCTGGAGATTTAACCTTTCCATCATTCCCATGGTCATCTAGATGTAATTCCGGCTCCAGACTTCCATGTCATCCTAGAAATCTTCCCATAAGTCTTCCATGTGGTATTGGTGGGGCTATGATGCCCGGGGAAGTGTCGACACAATTTTTCTATGTGAATCAAAATTCTTCCGCGCCAAGTAGAATTATGCTAAGTTTTAGCTTTTGAGCTTGTTGTCTTCTTCCTTGGCCATGACCAGACTGCACGAGTAATTCCCACAAGTAATTGGGAATGGGATGTTTGTCACCTTCTTCAAGGTGTAGAAAGCATGTAGCTCCATTATTTGTCTATAATATTCTAAAAGAATTATCTTGTTCCCACAATGTTTGGGTAACAAGTAAGGTTTCCTAGAGAAATTAGTCACCCTTATGTATGTGTGTTGCTAGAATTGTATGTAATAGTGGCCATAACTTCTGACCAAATCCATCACCTCTATGGAAAGGTGGTATCTTACATCCTGGGTAGGTGTGAGCAGGTTGTAGTAGATAAAGGTGTCGTTTATCCGATAGAAGTTGGGGAAACTAGCCTCTCATTGGATTTGTGGGAAATAGTCCTAGGGAGTCTTCTGACCCGAGCCAATCCTGAGTACGCCTGATGTAAGTAATCCATTGGTGGCAGGCCATTGTTGCATCAGGGCCTAGAGAACATAAGAAGTCATATAAAACCTCCACTTTTGAACCACCTGTAGAAACTGAGAATCTATGTGGTTGGAGATAATGGCAGCCCAATCAAAATATTCTCCTTTGGTGGAGATGCCAAGTAGAAAATAGTACATCCATGCTGAGAATTCTTGGGCATGGGGTTGCCCAAAGACCCAGGATATTTCTATTATCCCCATCTAGATACTTTCTTTAAATTCAGACCAGGGGAGTTCTAGCTTCATTCTCTTGGGATCCCTCTTCGGGGTCTTGAGCCAGTGGTTATTCATGTATATTCAGGCTGCTTCTTCAAATTGTTTGAACTAGGCTAAGGCATCTACTCTGGTAACCACAGCTGGTTTGTTGAAGTGAGGGATCCCCAAGCCCATCTGGAAAGTAGCAGCATTGAGAGACACCATAGGGGTAGGATACCCGGTAAGTTCCGGGGATGCGATCATGACGGCCCAGACAGAAGAGTTGTAATGTGCTGCAAGTATGAGGATTAACTCTGGAGAATACACTAAGCATAGAAAATAGGTGGCCTTGAGGATGCCGAAATCCCTGATGTTGATCGCCAGTGGATCCCCGGACTACCCCTGAATGTACATTATTTTCACCAAGGCCTACATTTTGGCCCACATCCCAACACTGCTGTTGATAATTAATTATACTTTGGAATCAATATTTGATCCCACAACAGTGCTATCTTTCATGTATTTCATATTGAGGGGCAATTTTTCCAAGGCCCTCTCCATTTTAGATTTTACGGCTGCCCTAGTGACCACCACGAAAGGAAGTTTCAGACTCCCGGGTGGTGAAGATGTGGAAGCCTCAGACATGATGGAAGTATATTTCTCTGGAAACCTACAAGGCAAGGTGATCGTCAGAATGTATAGATAAATAATACTCTAGGATCCAGAGATCTTACCACCATGGTGCTTGTTTTCCCTGAAAATTTAGTTTAGTTCAAAAATCCTGGAAAGTTTATATATTTTGCAAACTTGGAAATTTAACCAATATTCAAGCCTGGGGGTCTCACCACTTTTAAAAAAAGAAAGATGTGGGTTGGATGAGGGCAAGAGACACAAAATCTAGAAAACTAACCATTTGAAGTTATGCATGAAAAGTGAGATGTCAGGTCCATGTGGACATCACGTGGCCATGCAATAAATGGAAGTTATGGTGATGGCGGCGCCAAATTTCTTGAACGTGCGTAGATTGGAAACCACCTGGACAATTAATAAATACATTTGTGGGAAATAAATGAAGCATAGGATAGTTTATGGGGGGGAGAGAAAACCGCCTAGTTGAAACCAGCCAAAAGCCGAGTTTCAACCAGGTGGTATTCTACCTAGGGCGAGCTCGCCTGGAAATGGTGAAAAAAACAAGCCATGACAAGCTTGATGCATGACCAATAAAAAATACACAATATATACATCATTTACAATAGAGCTAAAAGGTATACACATGCAAAACTAGAAGGATATATATTAAAATATAGCTAATGTACATATATACACAATGCAGACTAGTTATTTACACAACTGCATGGAAAACAAATGACATATATACAAAACCTACAGAATATACTACATCTGCATAGAGGCCAGACAACCTTCTGGCAAGGCTGACCCACCAATGGGTGGTGAACCAAATGAAAAATGAAACAAAACAAAATGAGGACAAACAAAAATGGAAACGCCAATGAAGCAACAACAAAGAAAAAGGCAGAACAGTGGAAGAAGAACTAGGAACACCAACCTGGAAACTGGAGAAAGGAAGGAAGGCAAGGTGCCGAGGATGCTCTGTAACAGATTCTACCTTCAAAGGAACACCACTCAACACTAGAAACCACTCGCAATTTTTTAGAACAACTCTGAAATAGCTCCCACTAGACTCTTCTCAAATTGCTTAAGTGTTTTAATCATGGTAATTGTGAAAATGACAGGTGATTTCTATTTATAGCCAAGGTAAAATCAAGTTACCTTTCCTTCCATATACTCCAGAACAAGTGGACCTCTGAACTCTAGGCCTGGGGATTCCGTGCGACAATACCTTCTTATGAAAAGAAGACATCATGGCGAATAATCCCAAAGTCTGGAATCTGAATCTTGGACAAAGAATGACCAACTCAAGGACTGGGTCCTAGAGACACAAGGGAAAAAAACAAAAGAAAAACCAACACCATGGGGGAGAAAACCCAGAGACGGAAACAAAGAAACAAAGGAAAAATACAAGGCAAGAGCCAAAAGTAGAAAATAAAAAAAGGGGGACATAACATTTTGCACACAAAATGTAGGGATAGGGATGTAGGGAATAATAAATGGAAACTATCTGGGATGAATGCCTTGTCACATTTGAGAACTATAGAATCTCTAGTTGGAAAAGCTAGAATAAATCATTACTCAAAGCATCCTACTTGTAAAGAGTAACATGTCTAAGAAAATCTGGCCATACACGATTTAGTCCATGATATTTTCATCAGTGGTGAAGTGTGTGCTTGGGAATGAAATCAAGCTAATGACCTCTGGGAAAAGAAAAGAAGAGTCAATATATATATGAAACCCCAAAGTCATTAGATTTTCTCATTTCTCCTAGAGACCGGAGTTTCATCCCATTTCTTTTTCTTTGTTATTTTATGTCTTTGGGTGGAGGGCGGTACTTCTTTCACCATCAAGCTTAAGCTTAGATAAATTTAATGGCGGTACTTCTTTCACCTCTCCACCTTCCTTAATATGTTGAATGATGAAGAAAAACTCCAGACCTAATCCTTTTAAAAGTTCAGACTTGGGTCAACCAACTAGTACAACTGATCTACCCTCGATGTGTCTGATTACTTGTCCCTTACTTTTTATTTCATTGATTACCTGACTTCCAGAGATAGACCTGATGAAGATTACTCATAATGTACTACCAAACTTGCAAGATAACCCCAGAGACCAAACCGATTCCACCATGTTAACAATAGATTCCTAAGTTCACCATCATGCTACAGACAATATCTCAGAGACCAGATGTTATGTAAAGCATACCAATCCTTACAAAAGGGAGAGAAAAATGCTAGGACCTAAGAAAAATATGGGAGAAAAACCAAGAAAAACAAAAGAAAAGGGTGGTCCCAGAGGACGACCAACAAAAATACTTACAAGGAAAGGTACCTCCCAACAAGGCATCGAGAAAGAAATATTTACAAGGGGACTTTACATAAAATACAACTTTGGGCAAACCAACCTTATTTGAAATAATGTTTCAGAAACTGTCCATTGATAGGCAAGGGGACAGGTTCTCCAGTCATGGTGTTAAGGTGATAGGTATTTTTCCCATAGATCTCTGAGATTAGGTATGGCCCGAGCCAGAGCCATTAGAACTTGGTGTTCTTGCCTTTCTTTTCCCGGGCCTTATCCCACACCAGGACCAAGTCCAAAATTTGAAAGGCCTTGTATTGGGCTCTTCGATCAAACCATCTTTTTACCACTTCTTGATAACGCATGAAATGTTCAAGGGTTGCATCTTGTTGTTCCTCCATCCGCACTAGATTCAGGAGCTGAACCTCCATAATATTATCTCAGTTGCTAAATTCCTACATAAATTGCAGATCTGGGATTTGTAAGTTGATGGGGAACACTGGGTTCTTGCCATAAACCAAATGGAATGGGGATGTTACCAAGGTGGCCTTAATTTCAATGCAATCTACCCAGAGGGTGAACCTCAGCTTTTGATGCCAATCCTGGGGATTCTATTCTAGCAGGTGTTTGATCACTTCGAGTAAATTTTTGTTCATTGATTCAGCAACGTCGTTCCCCTAGGGGTAATAGTTTCTTGAAAAATTTAGAGTGATCTTCCGATTATAGGTCCATTCAAGAAATTGTGCCGAAGAAAATTCCAGACCATTGTCACATACTATGGTGAAGGGCATTCCAAATCTTGTGACGATGTTTTCATCGAGGAATTTAATAACTATGTATGTCGTGTTGTTTTTGCAAGGTATAGCTTTGGACCACCGGGTGTAGTAATTGGTTGCAGTTAGGATGTATCAGTGGTTGGCATACAAGTTAGGGTTGATTTCCCTGATGAAGTCAAATTCTCATTGGGTGAAGGGTCTAGCCTCGAAAACTAGTTGTAAAGGTATAGCTGGGTTACGCTCATGATGTACCATGGTCTAAAAAGTGTGGCATCTCCGAATGTGAGTGTAAACATATTTAAATATATAGGGCCAATAGTATCTGGCCCAAAGGATTTGATGGGTGGTGGCATCGGCTAAGCTGTGCCTAGTTCCAAACTACCCATGGAATTCATCGATCATTTTTATAGCTTGATCCCTGTCAACGCATTGAAGGTACACTCCCTCATAGTTTCTATGGTAAAGCACAAAGTTTTCGATCATGAAGTAAGCACTTTTCATCCATAGGGTGTGATGTTTGTTGGGAGGTAACCCCTTTGGGAATTTGTTGTTTAGAAATAAGTACACCAAATCAGTGTACCATAGGTCTTGAGTGATAAACTCCACTATGTAAGTTTGACATTCTATGTGGGGAGTCTCTTCTACCATTGCTTGACTTAGTCCTTGGCCTCGAACTATCTTCATGGGTTGCATTTCTAAGTCATATTCCTAGAGGATGGCCATCCATTTCCCTCATCTTTCACCCAAATCACTCTGCATTAGTAGAGATTTCACAGCCTGGTTTGGGATGATAGCATGTACCTTGCTCTGGAGAATATAATGTTAGAATTTATTCATGGCGTGAACAAGAGAAAAGGCCTACTTTTCCAATAATGAGTACCAAACTTCGGCATTCTTAAAGGGGGAGCTCATGAAAGCTATGGGTCATTCTTCCCCTTTGACCTTTTGGGTCAATACTATTGCGATAGAATGTGGTGAGGCAAAGGAGTAAATGTAAAATGGGAGGAAGTAGTCCAGGCTAGCCAAGAAAAGTGCCTTTGTTATCATTTTTTTGATCTGGGTGAATGCCCACTTTGCTTTAGGACTCCACTCAATCTTAGTATCCTTTTTCATCATTTCATTGAGTGGTTTGACTATCTTAGCGAAACCAGTGATGAACTGCTAGACAAAGTTGATCTTTCTGAAGAAAGATCACATCTCTTTCTTACTGCTAGGCATTTGTATATTTAGCAGCGCTTCGACTCTCTCAGGGTTAATGGATATACCCTTCTCAGAGACAATATTCCTGAGCAACTTCCCTTCAGTGACCCTGAATATGCACTTCTTAGGGTTGAGGGATATTCCATACCAGTGACATTGGGCGAGGTGGGCAGAATGGTCATGCCTCTCCCAGGAAAAGATGGTCAAATCATCCATGTAGATGATTATGCATCAATTCACAAGGCCCTTGCATGCAATGTCCATAGCCTTTTGAAATGTGGCCCCTACATTAATTAAGTCAAAGGGCATCCTCCTATATTAAAATGATCCCCACTTGGTGGTGAACACCATTTTCTCTCTATCTTTGTACTTAACCATGACTTGGTTATATCCAGAGTACCCATCTAAGAAAGACATCATTTGGGATCCATTCACTATCTTCAACACCTCATCTAATGAGGGGAGAGGGTGATTATCTTTCTTGGAGGCTATATTCAAATTTCAAAAATCTATGCAAAGAAAAATTTCACCGCTCTTCTTCCTAACAGGGACCAAGTTGGCAACCCATGTAGCGTGCCGGATCAGAAAGATTATCCGGGCTGACAGTAATTTCTCCACCTCCTAATGAATTAGAGGCTCGATCAGTGGGTTGATTGGTCATTGCTTTTGTTAAAAAGTCTTAGCATCAAGTTTCAAGGGGATGGTATGAGTCATAATGGATGTGTCGTAAGTTTTCAAATCCTCATATCCCCATGCAATCATGTCTATGTATTCTTGAAGAACCGCAAGAATCTTCTCCTTCTCCTCAGGGGAGCAGGAGGTGCCAATGTGTATCATCTTTTCTTCACCGGGCTGGCTGATGTTTACTTTCTTGAATTTTCCTCCCTCAGAGGAGGATGACATCTTTTCCCGGCCCTGAGGGTCAAAGTTAAAGATACATTCAAGTGTGACCATCCACTTCGGGATGGTGTTAGTAGGTAGGTCCATGATCCCATCATCTTCATCACCCTGCCCAGTATCATCATGGTCTCATTCCTCCACTATCTAGTCCTTGAAGATACCAACATTGGCCATGAAGGCCAGGATATGTTGATCTTCCTCAAAAACTTGAAAGTGGGTGACATTATGTGGAATGGATGGGGCGGGGATCATCTCAACCAAAAATCTCCGGAGTCGTGAGCCCGCCATGGGCTCAAGTGTGCTGGCAGAAATGCCAAGGGCATTTGGGACATAATTCCATCACTGGGGAATATGATCAATGCCAAAGGTATCAAAATCTTCAATAAGGCTCCATGCTCAATTGCGATATGTGGCCAGTCTCTTGTCATGACATGTATATTGACTTCGGACCTGTTTGACAATCAACTCTGAATCACCTAGAGCTCGGAGGTGGGTGATTCCTTTCCTTAATGTGAATAGGAGTCCAAGGACCAAAGCCTCATACTCTGTAACATTGTTGGTGCAGTTGAACTATATTCTGTAGGATGCAAGGAAGGATTTCCCTTATGGGTTGATTAATTCTACTCTAGCCCCAAAACCTTGTTTGGATTGGGACCCGTTGAACTTAAGGGTCCACAGATAATCACCTATAGTCCAGAGCTAGGGAGAGGGAGCATTCTTTGGATTTCCTTTGGGATACTTGGGAGGAGTTTCCTTCTATACTGATGGCGCATGGGTGAGGTTTACCTTCGAAGGGGTTTGGAATTGAAATCCCTGAGGAAATGGCACTGAAAAAGTGCTTCTAGTAGAGATGATAGATTCCAAGGAATCGGTGGTATGTCCTTTGTTTCAGAGGGCATCGATGTGCTGGGTGGTGATGGAAAGGCAAGGCTCACACTCTAGCTCTAAATGTTTTTGATAGTGCACCCGGCACCAGGTGCCAGACAAGAGTGTAGCGGGGGTCGCAGTGGCACCCTGAGAGTTAACCTCAACCCTCAACTTTTCTTCTAGACCCTGCTGCAGAACTTTGGGATCCTTTCCCAGGGAGAAATCAAATGTTATGATTTCAAAGGGTTGGTACACCTTGGGGGAAGTGTTAGAGAAGAAGAACTCATTAACCCTCCCAACTTTGGTAAGGGCCTGTTTCATCCGGGGCTCACTCTCAACCTGGATCTTGTTTGATTCTCCTTCCCAGGGGAGCCATAAGTGGGAGAAGTCAGTCAAAAAGTATCCATTCAAGGACTTAGACCAATTCTAACTTAATAACATCTCATAAGTCTCTAGGATGTCCACTACTTGGATGTCAATTATGCTAGCTATTCTGGGGTCCTAGATGAGTTGTATCCGGATATTCTTCAATTCTCCCACCATTTTCATAGCAGTCTTATCCAATTGAATCACTGTGCCATTAGATGGGGTGGGATGGAATCTAAGCTTTAGGCATATGGATAGGGGCATGATGTTTCCTAAAGCCCCAAAGTCTACTAGGTAGTTGTGTATGTTTTTGCCTTGTATATTAAGGCCTAGTAGGAATGGAGGATCCTCATTATTTACAGGAAGACAGCTGCATTCGCATCCTCAAAGGAGACAGTCTTGGGTGGGCGACTGATAACTTCCAAGTTTCCCAAGAGCTTTAGAAGAGACTTCTTCTACTCATGAAAATTTAGCAAAACCTCCATCAAGGTCATGGAGGTGGTAGTTTGTTCTAATGCCTTTGTGATGTTGAACCTTCCTCCCAGGAATTGGTGGCTTCCATCAGCTGGGTCCTTTGCTTGGTTAGAGTTAGAACCTTTTAGAGGGACTAGCTGGTCAGTTGTATTATCCCAGGTAGGAGTGTCCTTGGTAGGAGGTGTTGGTTTGTAAACTGGTCCTTTACCAGCTTGGCTCTGAGTATTGTAAGGATCCCATGGGTTGGTGAAGGCATTGGCCTCAAAGGCCGAAATTGATTCATCAAAGAATCCCTGTAACTCAGATTCTTCTTCATCTTCTCCAGAGGATCTGAAGAAGATGGTATCATAGGTGAATGCACTATGAGTTAACTCTTTCATAGGAGGCTCTAGGGGAGTATGATCAGATGATTGTTTCCTGTCTAGTTGGGAAATCATGATGACCTTCTCTAGCGTGGCATAGTTTACCTCATTGTGGGAGCCTGTGTCATGCAATCTACACCAATTAGTCATGGGCTAGAAGTCTATGACTGGTGTAAAATGGGATGGTTTAGCACAACTTTGGTTGGAATTTTGATTCAGAGGTGGACCTCTGGTGTTTGCATTATTGTTCCATTGTTGTTGGTTGGACTGAGGCCCGTTGTTGAAGTTTCTTCCTTCGACGTTGTTTTTTTGTTGGCCGGTAAAAATATTCCCTCTTTGGGAATTTGAATTTTGGGGTGCGTAGGACCCCGCCTTCAGTTGAACCATGACTATAGTAAGGGTGGACAACATTTTCCAAAGGGATTCAACCTCAGTGGTCAACTAAGTGTTTGCATCACAATGTGACAGTTGTTGTTGTTGGTTCCCTGGGAAGGCAGCAGTATTCGCCAGAGTCAAGGGCAACAATCCTCCAGCTGCAGATGACTAAAATAAGGGCACTCTGAGTGGTTGTGTCTGAGGTTGTTGTGCCTACTATGGCTGGTTCCAAGGGAATGCTTTTAGATCCAATATTGCTTGTGTCTTTGATGGATAAACTTACCGGGCCTACTGGTCTATCGGCGGTGGCGAGGGATTCATTACCATAATGGGGGCACCCATTACCATATTGGGGTTATATCCCCTGGCATATGTGGTTCTGTTGGGGGTCATGTTGAAGGGCATGCTCTACCCAATCCCACCTGAGGATTTGTTGGGACCACAAGATAGTTCTAAGGATAGGTTTTAAACCTTTGCTAAAGTGTCTCGGTCACCTACGGCGGTTGTTCTCTAGAGGAGAGTGGCAACAAAGGGGTCCATCACATTGAGATAGGTCTGTAGTTTTACTTTCAAGGATGGAATGAAAGGGCCCGTGCACCACTTCAAGGCACGCTGGAACTGATGATTGAATGTTGTAAGAGGTTCATTTGGTTCCTTTCTGATGGAAATGAACTGGCTGTGGGACCAAGCTGTGTCCACATGTACGTGAAAGGCAGCCAAGAAGGCATCCTCCATGTCTTGACAACTATTGATGGAGTTGGTGGGAAGGTTGAGGTACCAGTTTATTTTGCCCTGTCCCAGGGATAGGGGAAACATTTGGGTCACAACATCTTCATGTTGGATCTAATGTCGGTTCATGGCATCCTTGTATGCCTGTAATTGTTCCTCTGTGGTTTGTGAGCCTAAGTGCTCATATCATGGGAAAATCTTCTCTGGGTGTGAGGGTAAATAATTGGCTATGCCCAAAAAAGTTCCCATAGGGGACCTAGTGTTACCCAAGTATGCCTCCATTTGAGGAACTAGATTTTGAGCAGGTTGAAAGCTGGTTCCTGGGATTGTTTGAGAATTTTTGATATTCTAAGGTACACTAGACCCCCAGACAATAGTGGCTGGTGTGATTTTTGGGGTTTTTTTCTTTCGAGAAGGAGGCTTGAGTTTGACAAACCTTTCAGGGTTTGGGGCTGACCTAAGGATTCTTTCAAATCTTGCTAAGGAAAAAAGACCCAATCCCACTAAAGGCTTGATTCCTAAAACTATGGCTTGGGGAACCCTCGGGAGGTGTAAAATTAGAATCTTGAGAGGGGGATGAGGTCATGCCCTCCTTCTAGTGATAGTTTCTGTTGATGGGACTCTTGTGACTGGGTCTACCAGTAGATGTAAGTTGTCACCGGGTACTGGCCAACTTCACCTATAAAGGTTGTCTAGAGAAATGAGATTCTCGGGGCTTCCAAGCACCTAAGGGTCAGGTCTCAATGGTGCAGGGCTCAGTTGGGAGCTGTGACTATTTTCAAGGGGGGATAGCTGGTTTTCTTCAACTCATTCTCTCCGAAGATTCAAATAGGTGAGGTTTCTCCGAGCATTCTTACACTTAACAAATAAACTGAAAAAGATCCTGTAGGGTTAGAAGTATTTCATCTACCTATAGTTATGCTAAACATTCCAAACATCAACAATGCTCTCTAAGGACCCCAAGCTTTGATACCAATTGTTAGGAATAACAGTCCACAAAAAAACTGAGAGAGGGGGGTGAATCAGTTGTGATATAGATTATAAAACTTTAAACTTTATAAACCAAAAATGCAATGCAAATGATAACATAGTAAATGCCAACACCATAACACAATACTGGTTGTCAAGGAAACCCTCTTAAAGGTAAAACCCTGGTGGGAATTAGCACCCACAAATAATGTACTGAGAGTATAGTATCCCTGTTAAAATATTTAGTCTTGTTAGGAGATTATTACAACATTACAGTACACAGTCCCTGTTAGGAGATAGACCCTGTTAGGAGTCAAACAAATTAGTAGGCTTAGTGCCCAAAGAAGGTTAAACCACCCTCAAGGATTCACAATCCAAACAAGTGTATATAGAAAATATACAATCCAGTGAACTGTCTGATTGCAACTATCTTTTCTTGCTCAGTTCCAATGAAGTACTCTTCTCATAAACTCTTATCTACATCCCGCAGTCAAACAAGCCTCGTAGCTTTCACTTCTTTTCTTTTTCAATCTCTGTCACATCTTTTCAAAATAAAAGATCACTCATATATACCCTCTTGCAATAATTCATTAGGTCGACCAATTAAGCTCTCCTAATATACAAATAATTAATCAGATCATCCAATTAAGGCTTTCCAATATACAAATAATTATATAACCCCTTTCTAAGATACATATGGTACCTAAAACAAGTAAACATCAAATATAATCCATCACTTATACTTCTAGATCTGCAATCCATGCTCACAATTCATTTTACATGCTACATGTCTGAAGTCGGCCACCAAATAGGTCTTCTCTAGAATACACATCACAGCTGACATCACCAGTCATCAAGAAATAATTGAACTCAACCCATTATTCCAACATATGTCAGCTGTCCACTAGTAATCTTGCTTCATCTGAAATATCTTTGCGAACAAGATATACCCAAAATACAGAGACCTTCTCAGTCAAGCATAATAGTTCCAGTCTAGAAACTAGTCATCACCATATCAACTATAACATCCACAATATGCAACATAAAGCCAAGAAAACTTAGGAATAAGGTCAACACACATCCTTATGCATATATCCAACTTCAATCATTCTGAATAATCCGTACAGTGTCTGTACACTTCTATCAATCAAGTAACCAGTCTGTCCTCTCCATAGAAATATATGTTGACATTAGTGAAAAAACATGAATATCAACAGTATGATTAGTACCAAGAACTAATATCATCCAATAGTCCAAGCATTGGAGGCACTGCCTCCTCCCTAAAGAATTTATTATGTTTACCGATAATCAAGCCCTTAGCTTCTTGAATAGCCAGGAGAATTAAAGCCAAAAACACCTAAAGTGGCTTGAATTAATCCAAGAATATACCTTTTCAATAAAATACAAGAAAGGATTTTCTAACAAGGTGGCAGTTTCCTTGAGTAGAAGAACCTTGAAAGTGCAAAAGGTAAGAATACAAAGTATGGGTAATGACTCCTTGAAAAGTATGTATGAAAGTGATGAGGATTTTCATGAAGTCTACAAATTTTGTTCTGATTTTTTAGAGGCTTACCATGTTGAATATTCTGATTATTTGCGTCAAGATGGTTTGTTGTTCAAAGGACATCAATTATGTATCCCTAGGTGTTCAATGAGGGAGAACATTTCGAAATAAAAATAGTGTGGAAGCATGAGTGGGAACTTCAAGTTGAATAAGACCCTTGAGAAGGTAAGAAGGATTTACTATTGGCCCAAAATGTAGGGAGATGTAAGAAGATTTGTGGAAACATGCACTATTTTCCAAAAAGCAAAAGGTACTTCAACTAATTCAGGTTAGTACCAACCATTACCCGTACCTAGAAGACCTTAGGAAATTTGTAGTATGGATTTTGTAATGGGTTTTCCTAGAACACAAAAAGGATTTGATATCATCTTTGTAGTAGTTGATAGGTTCCATAAGATGGCACATTTCCTTCCATTTAAAAGAATAAGTGATGCAACCTATGTAGCAAATTTGTTTTTCAAAGAGATAATAAGGATACATGGACTTCCACAAACCATTGTGTCATATAGAGATGTAAAGTTTGGTGGCCATTTTTGGAGTACCTTATAGAAAATGTTAGGAATAGACTTGAACTTTACTTCAACCTATCATCCCCAAATGGATGGGAAAACTAAAGTTGTCAATAGGTCCTTGGGAAACCTATTGAGATGCTTGACAAAGCAATATGGGGATAACTGGGATAATATACTTCCATAAGCTGAATTCACCTTTAATAAATATATGAATAAAAGTACAGGGAAAATCCCTTTTCAAAATATATATGGACAAAATCCAAGGGGCATATTAGAGTTGAGAGATCTTCCCAAAGATGGGAAAGTGAGTGCTCATGGTGAAAAAATTTCAGATAGCATGAAAGAGGTGCATGATCAAGTAAGGCTGGCAATTCAAAAAAGTTTAGAAAAGTAAAAGGAAAGTGCAGATAAGAGAAGGAGGGATATACAATTTTAGGTTAGTGACTTGGTGTGGGTGTATTTGAGGAAGGAGAGGTTGCCTAAGGGAAAGCATAAAGTTACTCATGAAGAAAGTGGGTCCTTGAAAGGTGTTGAAGAAGCATGACACGAATTCTTATGATATATCACTTCCCTCTAACCTTAATATTTCTCCTATCTTCAATATTTATAATCTAACAACATATAAAGGTCATAATCATGTAGGTACAAAGATCCATGTTGAGGAAATGCAAGAAGATTTTGCAGGTATACCCCATCATGAGACCAAGAATCTTGAGAAGATCATTGACACAAAGGTCATCAAGAAGCCCAGAAAGAATGTGTACAAACAATACCTTGTCAAGTGGGTTGCCCATGTTGCAAGGTGTGCACCCTTGGTCCCGGTCAGGCCATGCAGTGGTTGGTGACAAGGGCTTTACAACCTTGTGTGAATTTTATAAGTCTAGTGGTTGTATTGGGCATTAAAAGTTTGAGCTTTTGGTGAAATGACAACCACCCAATCTAACAGGACACCCTGAAGAAGAGGCAGCATGGATGGATGAAGCAGAAATAAGGAAGCATGGAACTACCTTGGAAGAACTTATCTCAAGAGGACTTGAGATGAATCTACCTAGAGAGTATGGTGCAAGAGCACCCCTTGAGGAAGACAATAAGGTCACAAGGCCTCCATGATTTTAATGACATATTTTGATAGGTCAAGTGCCTATAGGAATCAAGAGATCCTAGAAATGTAATAAGTCCAAACTTGTAAGGCCTAGTGGCTTAGGATGTGCTATAAATCCTATGGTCAACTATGGTTAGATTGACATGGTTTGGGTAGATTTTTGTTAGGATGGGTTTGATTTGGTGTTGTAATGTTCCTACAATGTCAAATGCATCCTTGGAAGGTGTTGTTGCTATTTCCTACTTAAGTTGTGCCTTGTAATTTTCTTAGGGTCTCTTATCATTGATAATGTCTAGGGATTTGAAATCAAGTTTCAGAGTGTTATTATGCCTCTGCAAGGTTCCTCAAACCCTTAACCTAGTTGAAAATGGTTAAAATTGACTAAAAAGCCATAATTTCCTCGGCCGGTTCTATTTTCATGTTACTTTTTTGGTCACTTAAGTCACCTTAAGTCATGTGTCCATGTTAAATGGGTTTCTTTTTACAAAAGACTGTGATTCCTAACCATTTTAATATTTCCTAAGTCTCGCTATGAAAAGTCCCTTTTACGTCATCACCTTATGTGTCAAGCAAGTTGTTTTAAATCTGATGGCTCGCTTAATCACTTAATCAAAAGATGCACGACATCTAATGAGTAAGTGATTAAGTAGTGGTGACACGTGTACTTGGTGGGGCTAGACATGTTATAAAAGTCTTCAGTTAATTAGAACATGCTCAACATCTAGCGGGTAAGCGATTAAGCAGAGGCAACGCATGTCCTTGGGAGGGCCGGATAGTCGTAAAGGTGTTCTGTTAAATAGTGCACAAGTTTAAAAGGATTGAATGGTCTTCTTAATCACTTAAAGGAAAAGTGCATAGAATATAACAAGTAAGCGATTAAGCGAAGGTGACACCTGTCCAAGGAAGAATATGGGTCTAGTCGCAGATGAGTTAAAAGGTGTTAAAGCCCGAAAAGATCTGACAGTCGGCTTAATCGCTTATACTCAAGATGCTCGACATCTAACAGGTAAGTGATTAAGCGGTGGCAACACATGTCCTTAGTCGATAGTTGTTTCTGGGAAAATAAGATAGCCGTCAGATGTGAAAGATGATGCCCATAATCAACGGTTCAAATTCAAAGTTGATAAAACAAGTTGCAGAGAGCTGTTAAGCCGTGAAATTGAAGCTTACAGATTAATTGCACAATGTGTGACATCTCTATTCAAATTCAATTCAAAAGACTAATTTGATTGGGGCCATAAAATTGATTAAGCCAACTGCAGCCTCAATAATTCACCAAAACAATTTGAGCAAAGATGAAATTGCAAAGAAAACTAGCTTCACACGAATTTTGTGTAGAACAGGTAAGCTTACTGATTCACTAACATTCAAATTGAGGTGAAATTTGTAGCTCAGAAAAATTGTAGTGCTTTGTTTCAATATCTGAATCTAGTATTACGGAAAAAAATCTTAGAATGGCCCCTCGAGTCAAAATCTCTGGAGAGGTTGATTACCAGAAGAGAAATGTTAGGGAAGACTTGTTGCAACAATTATCACTATCCTCAGGGGATGCTACACAATAAAAAAGGATAGTTCCATTACATCCTCATTTAAAGATCGGAGAAGGATTGTATGATTCTAGTAGATGGGAAAAGGATGCTAAGACTAGTTTTGATGGCCTCACCCTGTTCAAAACGAACTATAGTCAGAGAAATGACTCTACCCCAGACTATAATATTTGGGAATTAGATGTGGGAAAACTAATAGCTCCGAGTGTGTTCATGGATACTGATTTATTCATCTTGATCGTGAATACTTATGATAAGGTGGCTAGGGTTGTTAGGGACACCAGGGGAGACATACTATTGACTATATCAGCAGATGAAATCAGAAGGATTTTCAAGTTGACTGACACCTCCCAAAATATGGATAATATTGATCTTGAGTACTTCAAGGAAATATACAAGAACCAAAGAGATTTTTATAGAGGTGAAGTAGTAAAGGGGTATGTTAACACAATAGGGGACTTGGTAGTGGTAGGGCCTAGAACCGTGAAACCCTTCAAGTTAGATCTTTTCAATGGAAAAGCCAGAAAAATGTATAGTGCTCTATGCAATGTTTTGGGGATAGATGAAGAGGGGGTAATGCCTATCCATATAATGTTGATGGTTGTTCAGATTCTGCATCCCCACTTGTCAGTAGTGTTTCACTATGCATCTTATATTGCTCAGGAGATGCATGATGGTTTGTCAGGGATCCAAGATGGAAACATATAGAAACCAATGGATTGGTATTCAATCATGATGCATGTTGGTTGTATTTCCTATTTTTGCTGCTTCGCCTTGTTCTTTGTCTTGCCCTCTGAAAATTTTAGGTCTTCATGCTTAAACCTTGCCAAGATTGCTCAAAACCCTAAAAGCCCTAAGTATCCAAGTATTAAAACAATGCATTTAAAACCCTAGGTCATGTCTTATGCTTCAGCATTACTTTTTCAAATCACTTAAGACATGTGCTTTAAGTAAAGTCACTTCATCGCGTTACCCAGGATGAATATTCCAAATGCTTTCCCGACTTTGCTTTTCCTTTATGTCACATAGTCTTGTTAACAAAACCGAATATTCCTTCATCATTCCGAGACTTAGCGATATCTTATTAGTCAGGTAGTCACGGGATATCCTTGTTATGAGCTTTATGAAAAATGGGACCCACTGTTTATCGGGTGATCGCAAGAGAAATCAATAGTTATGACAAATGTTCTCAGACTTCAAGATTTACTTCATGTCGCGTTGTCGCCAGATCAGCCCATGGTTCACAGTTAAGTTTTCCTTCAGTCACATGGTCTCGAGATCAAACGGTGGTTAAGAGTTAACAGCTCAGACTACGTGACTAACCATTTGATGTTTGCGGCATTACTCAGTCGGGATGTCGCTAGAAAGATCAATGCTTCGGTTCTCCAATATGTAATAAGTAAGACCAATGAGCAGGTGACATCTGTCACGATGTAAGTGGGTTGTCGGGAGGTCACCAGAAGGGAGAAATGGATTGAGCGACAATGAGACTAAGGTATGTTGCCTTCAGTCGTGAAGTCTCTAAATGACTTAAGGGTATGTAAAAATATTAAGCGATTATGCACCGGCCGTTGGATGAAGGAATGAAAAGATCTGACGGTGGTCGCGATGTCTAGAGAGAAAAGTGTCCCAGGGAAAAAGTCCTCCCAACTCGGCGATTAGGGTATGTCGCAAAGTCTCTATAAACAGAGAAAAGGCACATGCTATATGTTGAGGTCAAGTTAAATTTATCTCCCGACTGAGCGACTAAAGGTTGTCATGTGGTCTTGAAATGAAAAGTAAGCATCCAGTGACAAAGAGATAACTGTGGAGGTTAATAGTAATGACTAGTCGCCAAGTCTGGAAAAGAATGATGAGTTAAGGTTAACTCTTCAAGACTTCGGTTTCACTTGTGTCGCCTGATCACTAGATGACTTAAGTCAGTCAGGGTAAAGAAAACTATATTGTCGCCTAGTCTGGGAATGGAACCATGGTTAAGAACAAGTGCTTGTGATAAAGAGACTTCCTTTAGTCGCGTGGTTTCCTGATCATGAGATCTAGAAAATGGCGGCAAGTGGTTTACATGACAGGGTAAAATCTCAACAACCAATCAGGGGCTAGAATGTTGATTACTGTGCACAAAAGGTAGCTGAGATGTATGACAGAGAATGAATTAAAAGATGACATGTCAGCTGTCTTAAATGTTTTATGATTGCGCCAAGGATTCATATTTGAAAATTTGATTTCCTGTCAACTTCGTGCAACTACGGCTAGGTTTTTCAAAGGTTCACGGCATGGAAACTCAATGGAAGAACTGACATTCCCGAATTATGAGCTATGTAATCTAAATCATATGGCTATAAACAGATGATAGTGCATTCATTCTTGTTCACCGTGCTTTCAAAGTTTTTAGAGCTAAGTTGCTTGTTTTCAGTGAAAGGTGATATCTTGAGCAATTTTAGTGTATCCCGAGCAATCAGAGTTTTCTAAATTGTAGAGGATTGTGCTCTGAGAAAACAGCTGATATTGAAGATTAGATTTGTTCCAATATCGGTTGAGGGAAAGAAATTCAAGGTGCTTGCAGAGATGAGTAGGGCTGTGAGCATTGCCTCAACAAGTGGAGGTAGTGGAGAAGAAAAAAAGGGCAAGTCGAGCTTCTCTGATGAATTTCTCCAGCTTTTGCCAGGTTCAACACAAAACAGGAAGGTTGATGCTGGTGTTTTCAAGGATGATTTCAAGGATATCCGAGATGCTGCGACCCCGGGCACAACAGGGTACTCTCTCTTTACCTATTTTTATAAGAATTGTGATAAGCCTATCCCTGTTTTAAACCCTTGGACATGTGGTCTGGGTAGGTTATTAGTTCCTGATGTGTTCTTGGATGTTGACCTATTTCTTGACCTGGCAAATCATTATG
>MU227534.1:1098234-1109593 GCA_018584345.1 Thuja plicata | reverse complement strand
TGAAAGAGAAGAAAATACTACACCTAGTTCAGATTCAGAAGATAACCCTTCTGATATGTTGGACAATGAAGAGAAGTTTATTTTAAAGCAGCTTTCCCTAGTACAACAAATGAAAAAGGAAAGAGAACTAAGAAAGAAAAAGAATGATCACAAGACTCTTGATAATGATAGAAAGAGACATCCTAAACACCAGGCTACAAAAGAAGCAGATAAGTCTCAGAAAAACAAAGAAATACCAGTCACTCAAAAGGCTTCTACTTTACAAATAGATAAGGGTAAAAAGAAGATGGGTGAACAAAAAGATCAAGAGCCTAAAAAGCCTATAGTTGAACAAATGTCCAAATTAGAGATTGATTTGGAAAAATTAAGGATTGAAAAAGAAACCATGGAAAAGATGTTAGAGAAAGCTCAAATGGAGGCTGCTACAATAGAAATGAAGAAGAAGAGTGATTTTTTACAATCTTCAAAATTTTCTTTTTCTGGACCAGAGAACAATACATCTACTAAAGGAAAGGCTACTACAGCTAAAGAAGATGAAAGTTTTCAAAGAAAACCATTTCATAATGAGAGGTATAAACAATTTGATTTTGTTGGTATCCCTGGATACCCTAATGCCTTTCCTAAAGATGTAGGTGATATAGGAGAAAAGCTCCCAAAGTTTGCTGGTAACAATGTGATTTCCTGTGAAGCACACTTAAGAAATTTCATTTACTTTGTTGATGATTTGAATATCACCCATGAAGATGTTTTGATGAAACTTTTCATTTAGTCTCTAGTTGAAGATGCAAGAGAATGGTTTAGGAGCTTGGCTAAGGGCTCTGTTGTTTCTATGGATGAATTGATTGAGTTGTTCAAAGATCAATATGGGGACAAAAAAAATAAGGGGTTTTTATTGAATGAGTTCAATAATATCAAGAATAATTATAATGAAGAGGTTATAGAATTTAACATAAGATTTCAAAGGGCTATGCATAAATTGTTCCAAAAGATAAAGCTAGATGAAGAAATTTGTCTAGAAACTTATTTAAATGCTTATGATTCCAAAATGGGATATGCTCTGAGAGATAAGAATCCTAGGACTCTTACTGATGCTTACAAGATAGCAGTCAATATAGAAATGAATAGAAGAGTATCTGGTAAGTCTAATAGAAGAGATGATCCCAGGTTTAGTAAGAGCAATCTGAAAGAACCAGAGTATAAGGAATATAGAGCTCCTCAGAACAATAAACATCTTTACAACAATAATTATAATCCTCAGAATAGAATGCAAAATCACCCGTATGGAACTCAGTTCAAGGATGGAAAGCCTGTTGGTGCACCCAAGAAGGAAAGAACAGATAATAAGACTCCAGACCCTCTTCATAGAAATTAAGTCCATTTTTGCAATGAGGAGACTTGGTGTGAAGCTTGTGATGCTCCTCACAATCCTGATTTTTGTGTCATTTCCCAAGATCTAAAAGCAAATGAAGAGCATGAAAATGATGAGGGGGAACAGTGTGATCATAGTATGACTAACACTTACTCATGCCATGATACTGATTCAAACAGTGAAGAGGAAAATCATGATTCATATGTTTCACAGACAAGGGTTGAGGCTCACCATCAACAGGTCCTATCTGAAAGTGAAGTGGATGAAAATGAAGATGATATTAGATGCTATGCTCAGAATAGCCAAGAGGTTCCACTCATAAGAAAATCTTCTGATGAAGAAAAGGCTAGAATCACCACTGAGTTGGTGAACAAGGCTAGAAGCAATTACCATTTGAGAAACAGGGTTATAGGTGGAACTAGTGGCCAACCCTCAGGTGTCTTCATAAAGGACAATAAATCAGGCCCATAGTATGTTCAGAAGAAAGAAGATCCTAAAGAAAATGCAAATAAGCATAAGGTCCAAGTTATTACAAAAGTTGTAGAGCCAAATGCTACACAAGGTGAAAAGGCTCAGGGAAAAACTATTTATGTGAAAAATACAAAAAATAAAAAAGTTGAAAGAACCATTCCAAAAGAGACACAATGAAGAGAATGAGGTTATCATTGACAGGTCAAAACTTTCAGAGGTTTGTTATACTCTGATTGACATGGATCAATGTCTGTCTCAGATGACAGTCAAGGTACCTTTTCTGGAAATGATGAGGATCAAAGAACATAAAGAAAAGGTGATGTCATTATTAAACAGTGTGCCTACAATAACAGTCCAAAACCTAGTGGATGTATCTGAGATACCACCTGTCAATGGAAATGAGGAGGAAATGTTAACATCTGAGATTCCTCAGATATTTTTGAATGCTAATTCTTCTCCAAAGGTGGTGGACCCTTTCTTTCTCTCATTGATAATTAATGATAAAGTGCTCAAGAATTGTATGATTGATTCAGGAGCTTCAAATACAGTCATTCCTGTTGAGATCATGAAGGCAATGGGCTTACAAGTTGATACACCTCATGGCAGGTGTAGAGCTATGGACTCCAGGGAAGTCCCTGTAATTGGTACTATTGAGGCTATGCCCTACAGACTGGCTCTTTGCCCTGATGTAGTAATGACAATGAATGTTCTTGTGGTTGATATACCACCTCATTATGGCATGTTATTGTCAAGGAAATGGAGTGCATCAATGGGAGGAAGTATACAAAATGATTTTTCATTTGCTACTTTCAATATTGCTGGAGAAAATGTCAATGTTTCAAGAGAGAGCCGAACTTCCCATATGATAGAAAAGTATGAGGATACTCATATTAATTATTGTATTGACATGGATATGGAAAATTTCAGAATGCAACAGGATGAAAAGAAAGATCAAGAAGCTGATTCTTTAAGAAAGGAGTTAATTTTGCAAGAAGATGGGATATGGAAAATGTATTTTGATGGTGCTTTCTCTAAAGAAGGATCAGGAGCAGGAGTATTATTTATTTCACCATCAGGTACAACTTTTAAGTACTCATTTCTGCTGGCTTTTCAGTGTACTAATAATACTGTAGAGTATGAGGCCTTATTTTTAGGACTTGAAATTGCTATCAGACATGGTATCAAATGTTTAAAAGTTTATGGTGACTCTGAATTAGTGGTAGCACAAGTCAGATCCAAATATGCTTTGAAAAATGATAGATTAAAAATGTACAAGCATGCTATTTGGGATCAACTTGAGATGTTTGATGCTTTTAATATAACTTGGTTGGAAAGGTCAAAAAATATTATGGCTGATTTTCTAGCAAATGTTGCTTTGAAAAATGATGATTTGACCTTACATGGAGTATCAATACTTGAGGTTAAAACAAGACCAGTTGTCCCAGATAATATCTATAACTGGAAAGTTTTCCAAGATGATCAGGATATTCTAAGATTCATGCAATGTTTAGATCAATATGAAAACCAAACCATAGATTGCAGTTCCTTAGTAGAGTCAGATAATGGAAAAGAATACATCTTTGGAAATGAAGTTGTTCAATTGAGTTCTAATTAGATTCCTAGGGGTTTGGTTGAACTTGAGGCATTGTTTGTTAGTAAACAAAATGATTCAGCTAAGATAAGCAATGCTAATGTTGAGGATTTGGAAGAAATCAATTTAGGGTCAGAAAACAGTCCTCAAATAGTTTATATTGGAAAAGGTCTGGACTCTCATGTGAGAATAAATCTAATCAAGTTGCTGAGGAAGTACAAGCATGTTTTTTCTTGGTCATATGAGGACTTGAAGGCATACAGAGAGGACCTTTTTCAACATGAGATTCCATTGAAATCAGATTTCAAGCCCTTCAGACAGAAACAAAGACCCATTAATCCTTTGTTGGCCCCCAAAATGCAGCAGGAATTGATGAAACTCAAAGATGCTGGGATAATCCAACCTATTAGGCATTCAACATGGGTGTCTAATCTAGTGCCAGTGAGAAAGAAGAATGGTGACATCAGACTATGTGTTGATTTCATAAATTTGAATATTGCTTCACTTAAAGATAATTATTCACTACCTAACATGGAAGCAATGTTGCACAAAGTGACTGGTTGTGAATTACTATCCATGATGGATGGTTTTTCAGGTTACAACTAGGTTCTTGTCAAGGAGTCAGAACAATACAAGAATACATTCACTACTCCTTGGGGAACATATGTTTATATCAGAATGTCTTTTGGTCTAATAAATGCTGGTGCAACTTTTCAGAGAGCCATGGATGTTGCTTTCAAAGAATTTATTGATTTGTTCATGGTTGTTTATCAGGATGACTTAACTACATATTCTAAAAGGGCTAATGATCATTGTGATCATTTGGGTAAGATTTTTAGTAAATCTTTAGAATATGGTGTTTCTTTAAATCCTAAGAAATGCCACTTTGCAGTTAAGGAGGGAAAATTGCTCGGACATATAGTGTCTAAGGAAGGAGTAAGAATAGACCCTGAAAGAGTAGAGGCAATTCGGAAGGTAGTTGCTCCTAAAAATTTAAAAGGTGTGCAATCTTTCTTAGGAAAGATCAATTTTGTTAGAAGATTTGTTGCTAATTTTGCTGAGATTGTCAAGCCTATTGTGAAGTTGTTGAAAAAAGATAACTAAGCTTGTTTGGAATGATGAGGCTCAACAAGCTTTTGAAAGGATAAAGAAGGCAGTACAGGAAAATCCAGTGTTGAAATCTCTAGATTACACTAAGCCTTTCTCCCTATTTTCATTTGCATCATTCCATACAATTGCTGCAATTTTACTTCAAAAGGATGAGCAAGGATTTGAACATCCTATAGCATTTTATAGTAAATCCTTGCAGGCTGCAGAACTTAACTATGATATAATGGAGAAACAAGCTTATGCATTGGTAAAGGCTGTGAAGTCTTTCAGGCCCTACTTGGTGTGTGCCAAGGCGCAGGCTTATGTTCCACATTCAGCAGTCAAAGATATCCTTACTCAGTTAGAGGTCACTGGTAAGAGATGCAAGTGGATTACAAGGATCCAGGAGTTCAATTTGGAAATCAATATCACCAAATTGGTAAGAGCTCAAGGCTTGGCCAAACTTATGATAGAGGAGAACCTGGATCTTCTGCAAACAAATCAAACAGAGACAAATGATCAAGCTATTACCAGTATAGAGAGACAACCATATTATGCTGATATTGTCTTTTTTCTCAAAAATGCTAAATGCCCTGATCATCTGTCTGATAACCAGAAGAGAAATTTGAAGTTACAAGCTCAAAGGTATGTGTTGATTCAAGGAGATTTATTCTGGAAAGATAAGAATGGTGTACTTTTGTTATGCCTTGACAAACATCAAGCTGAGAGAGTCCTAATAGAACTGCATGAAGGAGAGTGTGGAGGTCATTTTTCTGCTAAGACCACTGCACATAAAATTTTGAGGGCAGGATATTATTGGCCTACTCTTTTCAAAGATACTTATGTGCATGTTAGGAAGTGTGAATCATGTCAGAGGTTCTCCAATAAGCTGAAATTTGTAGGTGCTCTGTTACTTAACCCAGTAAGTACTGAGGCTCCTTTTGTTGTGTGGGGTATTGATTTTATTAGTGAATTTCAAGAGAAGTCTAGTGCAGGACATAGTTGGATTTTAGTTGCCACGGATTATTTTACCAAATGGATTGAGGCTATTCCCACAAGGAAAGAAACTAGTAAGGTGGTAACTGAATTTTTATTAGAAAATATTCTGACTAGATTTGGCGTGCCAAGTAAGTTAGTCATGGACAATGCTATGAGTTTCAGGTCAGAAGAAATGACAGGTTTCTGTGAGCAGTATGGGATTACCATATCATATTCATCCCCATATCATCCACAGGCTAATGGACAAGCTGATTCTAGCAATAAAAACTTTCTGAAAATATTGAAAAGAACTCTGGAACAAAACAAGAGGACATGGCACACAAAGCTAAGGTTAGCCCTTTGGGCTGATAGAATAACATTAAAAAAGGAAACTAGTCAATCACCTTTTGAATTGGTATATGGTTTGACAGCAAGGTTGCCTATAAAAAATTTGTTGCCTATTTTCCAATATATACAAGAAGAACATCTAGATGTTTCTAACAATATGCAAAACAAAATGATGCAGTTGAATGAGTTGGATGAGATCAGGAGAAATAGTCAAAAGGAAAATATGAAGCTGCAACAAAAAATGAAATATCTTTTTGACAAGAGGGCTACTAAGAGAAAATTCCAAGTTGATGATCTAGTTCTCCAATGGAATGCAAGGGCAGAAGATAAAGGGAAGCATAAGAAGTTTTAATCTTTGTGGCTGGGACCATTCGTTATTGCAGAAAAATTTGGCAAAGATTCATACTTGTTAAAAAATTTGGATGGGGATCTTTTTGAGTTGCCTGTGCATGGGCAGTTTTTGAAGCCTTTCTTTCAGTAAAGGTCCGAGGTGCACAAGAAAGTATGTATTATATTTTCTTTTCCCTGTCCTTTGTTTGTAATTTATGTACATATTTCCCTTTCTACTTTAGGGTTTTGCTCCGAGTTACTTAGTCTGCAACCAAAGATCCTGTGGTTCTCAGTATAAATTTGCATTTAACTATCCTCAGTCAGAGCCACTGTTGGTTGTATTTCCTATTTTTGCTGCTTCGCCTTGTTCTTTGTCTTGCCCTCTGAAAATTTTAGGTCTTCATGCTTAAACCTTGCCAAGATTGCTCAAAACCCTGAAAGCCCTAAGTATCCAAGTATTAAAACAATGCATTTAAAACCCTAGGTCATGTCTTATGTTTCAGCGTTACTTTTTCAAATCACTTAAGACATGTGCTTTAAGTAAAGTCACTTCATCACGTTACCCAGGATGAATATTCCAAATGCTCTCCCGACTTTGCTTTTCCTTTATGTCGCATAGTCTCGTTAACAAAACCAAATACTCCTTCACCATTCTGAGACATAGTGATATCTTATTAGTCGGGTAGTCGCGGGATATCCTTGTTATGAGCTTTATGAAAAATGGGACCCACTATTTTTTGGGTGATCGCAAGAGAAATCAGCAGTTATGACAAATGTTCTTAGACTTCACAATTTACTTCATGTCGCGTTGTCGCCAGATCAGCCCATGGTTCACGGTTAAGTTTTCCTTTAGTCGCATGGTCTCGAGATCAAACGACGGTTAAGAGTTAACAGCTTAGACTACGCGACTAACCATTTGATGTTTGTGGCATTACTCAGTCGGGATGTCGCCAGAAAGATCAATGCTTCAGTTCTCTATTATGTAATAAGTAAGACCAATGAGTAGGTGACATCTGTCACGATGTAAGTGGGTTGTCGGGAGGTCGCCAGAAGGGAGAAATGGATTGAGCGATAATGAGACTAAGGTATGTTGCCTTCAGTCGCGAAGTCTCTAAATGACTTAAGGTATGTAAAAATATTAAGCGATTATGCACCGGCCGTTGGATGAAGGAATGAAAAGATCTGATGGTGGTCACGATGTCTGGAGAGAAAAGTGTCCCAGGGAAAAATTCCTCCCGACTCGGTGATTAGGGTATGTCGCAAAGTCGCTATAAACAGAGAAAAGGCACATGCTATATGTTGAGGTCAAGTTAAATTTATCTCCCGACTAAGTGACTAAAGGTTGTCATGTGGTCTTGAAATGAAAAATAAGAATCCAACGACAAAGAGATAATAGTGGAGGTTAATAGTAACGGCTAGTCACCAAGTCTGGAAAAGAATGATGAGTTAAGGTTAACTCTTCGCGACTTCGGTTTCACTTGTGTCACCTGATCGCTAGATGACTTAAGTCAGCTAGGGTAAAGAAAAGTATATTGTCACCTAGTCTGGGAATGGAACCATGGTTAAGAACAAGTTCTCGTGATAAAGAGACTTCTTGCAGTCGCGTGGTCGCCTGATCATGAGATCTAGAAAATGGCGACAAGTGGTTGACATGACAGGGTAAAATCTCGACAACCAATCAGGGGCTAGAATGTTGATTACTGTGCATAAAAGGTAGCTGAGATATATGACAGAGAACGAATCAGAAGATGACATGTCAGCTATCTTAAACATTTTATGATTGCGCCAAGGATTCATATTTGAAAATTTGATTTCCTGTCAACTTCGTGCACCTACGGCTAGGTTTTTCAAAGGTTCACGGCATGGCAACTTAATGGCAGAACTGACGTTCCTGAATTATGATCTATGTACTCTTAATCATAAGGCTATAAACAAATGATAGTGCATTCATTCTTGTTCACCATGCTTTCAAAGTTTTCAGAGCTAAGTTGCTTGTTTTCAGTGAAAGGTGATATTTTGAGCAATTGCAGTGTATCCTGAGCGATCAGAGTTTTCTAAATTGCAGAGGATATTGCTCAGAGAAAACAGCTGATATTGAAGATTAGATTTGTTCCAATATCAGTTAAGGGAAAGAAATTCAAGGTGCTTGCAGAGATGAGTAGGGCTGTGAGCGTCGCCTCAACAAGTGGAGGCAGTGGAGAAGAACAAAAAGGCAAGCCGAGCTTCTCTGATGAATTTCTCTAGCTTTTGCCAGGTTCAACACAAAATAGAAAGGTTGATGCTGGCGTTTTCAAGGATGATTTCAAGGATATCGGAGATGCTGCGACCCCGGGCACAACAGGGTACTCTCTCTTTACCTATTTTTATAAGAATTGTGATAAGCCTATCCCTGTTTCAAACCCTTGGACATGTGGTCTGGGTAGGTTATTAGTTCCTGATGTGTTCTTGGATGTTGACCTATTTCTTGACCTGGCAAATCATTATGACGTCCTTACAAAGACCATCAAGAGAGATGATGGCACTGCCTTGTTAATCTTAAATAGAAATTCTTTCATGCAAGCCTTTGGCCTGTTCAGTGCCATGTCTACCAAAATTGACATGAAAAGGAAAGAAAAGAGGTATAGTGCCAAGCCGGGAATTGCAAAAATCTTGTTACAAAAACATATGCCAAAAGAATTGACAGATCATTTAAGTCCTAAGGCTGAACCATACCCATATTATTACAAGGACCTACATTTTTATATCAAGCACAATGCATATGCCCTTTGCAGAGTACTGGGGATAGATGGAGACGCAGAAAGAATAGGTCATGGTATTTTGATGATGTTATTAGACCTGCAAGAAGTGCATTCAAGCACCAGTTATGATTATATTTAGCATATAATTGATGAGATGCAAGAGGGTTTTATTGCAACACAGAAAAAATTAAAAAAACCTAAGGAGAAGGAGCCAAAATTCTTGCATTATTCAGTCCTAATGCACCTTCTCTTGTATTTCAATTTTGCAATCATGGATCCCTACCACTTATCCCCTCAAATATTTTATCAAGAACAATCGAATCCTATCCTGTTCTGGCTTAGGGTTTGGAACTATACTTCCAGGGATTGTGATTTCTGTGCCTTCCAAAATTGGATAGTGTATCCAATTATAAAAAGTCTGGGAATAAGCAGGACCAGAATTCCTTTGAAAGTCATACAAATTCTTAGGCCTTGTGAGTACTTAGAAAATTGGCCTGGAAACCACAACTGGGGTGACTTCTTCTTGGAGGAGAACTTCACCATAATCAGAGTATATGGGTGTATTCACCCACCCCATATTTTGCCTTATAAGGTGCCTATGAGAGTTGCTGCTATGGAATTCATTTGGCAGCTGATGTTAACGGACAATGAACACTTTGCACCTCATAAGAAGGGGACTATAACCCCTCGGCAGTTCTATATTGCAAACTTTATAGTTGGTAAGAGTGCCATGGATGAAGTAAGTCAATGGTTGGGGAAGTTCAAAATGGGGGCAGCCCCTTACAGGTATATTGACCCAGAAGGCTTCATGGTAGGGGTTAGGAAACTATACACTCCTACTATCCCTAATACCAATGTGCATTGTGAATGTATAGAGGAAGATGCTACAAGAAATAACTTGGATGAAGATGACATTCACATGAAAAGATTGAGAATTCAGGAGCTGCTGAAGTTTTAGACTCAAATAAAGAGGAATGGATTATCTTTTGGGGGTTTTTACCCTGACGTCATGTATTTTGACAGGATCAAAGCTATGATTGACAACTACTATGTGTTGTTAGATCAATTGAATACAGTTCATGCTAAGAAGGGTGCTCAATCTCCAGAGCATTCAGAGTCAGAGTACAAGAGTGGTGATGATAGTGACTATGCACGTCCTTATATGTCTCCCCCACCACAACGAGCCCAAGAGAAAGAAATGGCTGAGATCCCACAGTTGTAGGGAATAGAAGAACAACATATTATAGATTTAACAGTTGCAACACAACCTGATGATGTGGAAGAGCCTGCAGCAAAGAGGCAGAAATTGGAATTAGGCCAGCCTTCAGTTGAAGGATAGAGCAAGAAAAAGGACAAGGTTAAGGCCTTAGTACCAAGCACCAGGTTATATGATCATAACCTGAGGAAAGCAATCAGACAAGGCAAGAAGCAAATGCCTGATGCAGAAGATGAAGTAGAGATACCACTCAGGGCATGTGTGGATGAAAGGTTGCTTAGTTAGCAAAAGTTCCTTGATGATGACAATTTTATAAAGACAGAGGAATTTAAAGATTTCCTCAGATGGCACAAAGTAGAGCAGCTGAAGTGCCAATTACTTGTGGATGGGAAAGAGACAATTACCAATGAAGCTCTTGTGGCCCTACAAAATTATGATCCTGAGATTGAGGACATTTCTCCTGAAGATGCCAGGAAAACGGTATTAGTAAGTGGAATTTTATTGGCTGAGGGCTGGGACTTAGCATCTGTGTTTGTCATAGATCAGATCAGAAAATAGCCTGACCTTAAAATGGTCAGTGAATTCCAAGTGGGAGAGATGATAAAAGGATTTGGGTATGAGCCAAAGTCACAAGTCTTTGCCATGTGGAATCTGAGCCCTAAAGAGCAAAAGCCCCAATTAGTAAACATTCAAGAGAATATGGTGGGGAACCAGATGGTGTGGTCAGTGCAGAACATAGGGGATCTAGAGATTTCCCAAATAATGACACACTGGGCTCAGTTAAATGAGGATAAGACAAAGCACTTGTCTGAAAGATATACTAATCTACTAGAAGAAACAAGTGCACTATCTAAAGACAAAGACATGTGTCATATAAAATTGTACCAGAGGAATGAGCTGATAAACAAATTATTGGAGGAGTTAAAGACAAAGCCAGAAGTAGTATATGTGCCAGCACAACCACCACCAATACAGATTGAAGATAAGCCTAGGTCAGAAGAGGTTGTGGAACAAAAGGTGGATGAAGAAAAGGGAAATGCCATAGCATTGAAAGCATTGAAGGGTATATTAAAACATAGGATTGAAATCCTCAAAGAAAAAGTTGATGTTGTAATCAATACTTATAATAAATTGCCTATGTTACATGCTGAGGTATTAAGGTACCTTCTAATTCTAAACCCATACTTTACAAAGTGGTCTGCCAGGGCTAGTTTATTTGAGAAATTGTC
>MU227534.1:1062499-1097579 GCA_018584345.1 Thuja plicata | reverse complement strand
ACAAGAGATATCTAATTTTACCTTTTTTGACTCAGTCACTTCACCGCTTCTTCTCTCTCTCTTTTGTCTCTCTTGTATCTTTAGGGTTAGGGTTTTGAGACCATCCGAAGCTTGTTGCATCCTTAGGAATTCCAAGATGGTCTAGAATCTATATATATCATAAGCTTTGTAATAGTAAGGGGTCTTTGATTTTTTGGAACATTTTGTGAAGAAGTGATAATATATCACAGAATTCAGATCTCCTGGATTTCTATCTATCTTTCTAAGCTGTGTAATCTTTCATGTACAACAAGCCGGATCACATAAATAATATACAGTGCAATTTTACTCTTTTCTACTATTGTCTCTTTACTTTGTATGTATGCTTTTCTGTGTTAAAGTTTATCAGGTATTCGGTAACACTCTGGTTATAAGGTAACCATTTAATTGTTTACAAGTTTCTTTCAAGGAGAGAATTAAATGTTGTAAGTGATTTCAAAGAGCATACTGCTTTGTTAAGGATTTTGTACAATAGTCTAGAGGTGACAAGATAGTTTGTAAGGCAATCTATCCTAATTGTTTGAGCTTTAAGGCAGTTCAGTGTATTTTGTTTTTGTGATATCTTTGCTTATTATTGACTCTACAGCCTAAAGGATAGGCACTAGTCCGGAAAATAGTCTGATTATCTATTTGTGTATGAGATATTCCAAGTTATCAAAACCAAATCAATTTAAAATACTCTTTTACTAAGAACACACAAGCTGAACTTGTGAAGGACCTCTGTCAGCAGGACACTGTCCATATTATTGATTCCTTGAAGAGAGAATCCATTCGGTTATCCCTCCTACAAGAAAAGGAAGAAGGATGAGAATCCTTGTATCACTGGTTATTGTTATGTTTATAACTATGATTTGTATGGTAATATCTTTTTTATGGTTATGCTTGGTCATTTGCAAGATGATTCATAAGTTAATCCAATAAAGATACATAGCTAATCAGTGTCCACATCAACAAATACTGTGTTAACAACAATCTTAAGAGGTAAAACTTGCCTGAGTATTTGTGAAACTCAAAAATGAAGAAGGATATTATCCAATCCTTAGCAATTAGGATTTTCCTGTCTCTGAATCAGTATTAGAAGATACAATATTCAAATAGACATTTCAAGCATTGTGGTTCATACAAGAAAAATCCCTAACAATGCATATGTTCTTATTTAACAATGCAAACTTCTTTGAAGAAGAAATGGAATTGGAAAAATTCCAAGATGGTAAAGAATTGTCTGTTCAGATGTGGAGTGTAGACTTGTCCTGGGATAGGAAGAATGCGAGTTATGTGTATTTTGACTAAGTTTTTGCCACTAGACTCAAGTCACTATTGAGTAACCAGAATGCTAGGGTTCATAATGAAATGATGATGCTTTTAAGGCCTATGGAATATGCCCCAGAGTTAAAAATTTCTCACAATTGGGGAGATTTAATCTTATACCCCTTTTCCACAGTAATTAGGGTTTATGGTTTCAGAGGTACCCCTTATGTGCTACCTTACAGAGTCCCTCTCAAGATTGGACTGGCAGAGATTATAAGGCAATTAGGTGGGTTACAGGAAGAAGCCTTGACCAAAAATATGAAAGGAAGTATCTTTCCTACCCTAACCAGAGTCCATCACTTTATCATAACCAAAGGTGAGTGGACACAGTTTGATAAATATTTTGAGCCTTATTACTTAGCCACTTCTGTGTCCAGATGTGCAGATAATGAGGATTTTATCATGGGTATGTTTAGGAAAAGGACTAATTGTATAATGTTGAAGCATCAATTCAATTATCCAAAGGATATCATCAGGAACATTTTTGACCTAGATGTTCAAGAAGTCAGGAAGGAAAAATGGATGGCATACAAGAAATCTTTGGACTTTGTCCAGAATTTTGACAAGACTTATGATCTGTTAAAGGATTTTTTCCCATGGTCTTATAAAATTGATTCCCTAATGAATCTTTTTGAGGGAATAATATAAAATCTAAATGAGAAGAGGTAGAGATTAGTTGAGAGTGATCCAGAAAGGGCTCTCTCTATTTTGAATAAATTTCCATAGAGTAGAATAGTCCCACCAGGGAACTATGTAGTGTATAAGAGAAGAGGATATACCACTATTGCTCCCAAAGTTGACAAATCCCTTCAGCATAAGGGAAAGAGGCCAATAGATACTAATGTTCAAGAGGTACCCTCTCCTAAGAGGCAAAGGATGGAAATAATAGAATAGGGGAGTGAATTGTATTCTCCTTCCCAATCCCCCATGCAATATGATGACCAGACCATTGCTGAACAACTGGTCAAAATGAGGAATGCTGGTGAAGTGGTTGTTACCACTAAAGAACTACAAGAAGGGATGCCAAAGGAACCTAGAAATATAGCATCTGACCTCACAATGGTAGAATTTTTTGGTAAGGAATTAGATCCTATGACCAAACAAGCCAGTGATGAATTCTTGTCTGATGACAGTTTCATCAAAACTAGGGCTTTCATTCAATTCTTATGGAGGTTCCATATTGATTAGTACCATAATAAATGCCAGAAGATGCTAGAGGCTCAACCCAAATCTTCCAAGGAGGATATAGAGAAATAAGTTAAGAAGGAAATGATATCAAAATTTGATAAAATTACTCCTGAAGAGGGCAGACAGATGGTCAAAAGGCAAGGAGTTCTCATATTGCTACAATGGGACCTAGTGGATGCAGTGGTCTTTGATGCTATGAGAAAACAAGCCAAACCTATGACTACTGTTGGGACATCAATTGGTGCCTAGTTTAGTAAGGATCATGCAGCTCTGACCATTTGGTCACTAAAGAAAAAGGACAAAAGGAGAATAAGAGAAGATGATGAGAATGAAGACACAGGCAGTCTAATTGTGAAGAGGGTTGTTGACACCTTAGGAACTAAAGTGACTAACCTTGTTGTACAAGTAGCCAATTTAAGCATGAAATTATCAGAGAAATAAAAGGAAGCTTATGTTAGTCTAAATGAGAAATATAAGCTTGTACTCAAGGATTATAATGAAGAGAAGGTCAAATCCTTGATGAAAGACAATAGAATAGTAGAGTTGGAGGGTAAACAGAAGATCCAACTTGTGCCCCAAGGACTAATAACTTAGGAACCTCATCAGCCCTCCTCCTCTAGTCCATTTATCACATATCCCCTATCCCCTACACCTCTAAGTCCTACTACTCAAGAGGCCATTGATGCTAAAAGAGCAGAATTGGAGGCTGAGAAAAATAGGTTGATAGATGAAAGAACAAGGTTAGAAGAAGAGGGAAAAAGGGACCTTGAAGATTCCAAGGCATACAGAGAGGATGAGCAATTGGTAAAACAAAAATGTTTAGATTAGATCTTTTCAAACCTCAAAAGGTGCGCCAGTGAAGTTAATCTTTCTAACCTCTACTCACTAGGAAAAAAGATTGCAAGCATCACTAGCCGACATGAGGATGAAAAGAAGCAATGGGAGCTGATAGTGAATAATTGGAAAGGGAAAGCAGCCCATGTCAAATCTTTCTATTCCCTCTCAAAAAAACAAAATAGCATTGATATTATCCTGACAAACACTCGTAAGTGTCTCAAATTCATGGTGAGTTTAGACACCAAGAAGAACATGGTCATGAAGAAGATCACAACTCTGAAGGACAAAAAGTATTGTCACATTGGCAAACACTGGCTAGTTTGTGCTAACTATTGATATTTTGAACAAAGCCAAGGCATTTTTTGAATCTTGGGAGTCAGAACTTGAGAAGGATAATGGTGATTGGGAAGAGTTCAATAGTTGTGTTGGTAAATAGATTGTTCTTTTGAATGTAACTCTAAAATACCCAAAAATGTGTAAGAACAATCGAATACAATAGTTGGGAAATAGTTACTTGAGAACCTATTTTCCCTCTGAATTGGAAGGTACAGCTCCCTTATGCAAATAATGTTCGATGAATTTTAGTCTTTCCTAACCTAACATGGGTATGCTCTTAGCCCAAGAGTAGGAGAGGTAAACCAAGCCAAATCTAGATAGAAAATAGCTCGGGCAAAGTAAATACAATTCCCAAAACTGGTAATGTATGGGCAACTACTAAAAATGTAGATGCAAGATTGAAAGTTAAAAATACAATGATATTGAGGCAATCTATATCATAAGAACATTTGTAATACTTAGAGTAGCAACTGATTTCCCCCTTTATTAACCGTATCAAATCTTAATACAGAATTCTCGTTCTAATGCAGATTACAAATCTAACTCAAAAGAGAAGTTCAAATACAATAGAAAGATAAATGAAATTCAATGGAATAGTTAAAGAAATGGCATTCAAACATACATAATTGACTTAGCAACAATGATATTCTTCACACCAAAATTTAGCTGACCTTTGTATTGATTTTTGGGTTAATACATATAGAGTTCCAGATTGAACTATTACAAAAAGGGGTAACCAAAATGGTTCAACTTCCCAACCAAAAATGATAACCAAATTTTTATCCGTTACAAAACTTAGCCAAAAATAGAACAAGGAGAGAATATATTTGTGATTCAGTTTCCTTCCCCTTATCTATTTTATCCCTATAGGCGATCAAAGCAGTGATGACTTGGACTAGCTCTTTGTGTCTGTTGACATGGACATTGGTGTAACAGACAAGCCATCTGGAATGTTCTTTGGCTAGAGCCTTGATTGCTTCAATCCGGTCTTTTAGCTCTTCCATAGCCCTAAAGATGCACCCACTAAATTGCTAGAGTTCTGGCACTTTGTCTAAATGAGTCAAAGACTGCTCTGCTAACTTGTGCAGATAATCTGTAAATGAATTTTGCATGTTGGCCACCCCAACTATTGCTTTTCCTTCTCCACTAGTTTTTGATTCCACATGAAATCCTAGGAGGAGTTTATAATCTTTACTTTTCTCCTCTTGCACCTTAACATCTATTTTTTGTGGCCCTATCTCGGCCTGAATGATCATCTCAATTTTAAATTCCACACTTTGGAGCCATTCGATCAAGGGCTCATCACCCTTCTGTAGGACCTTAGCTTTTAAGGCTTCTTTAATTTTCATTTTTACTGCCACATGCAACATGAATATGCATTCTTGGCATCTCACTCTCTCTGTAGTGAGAGTTTGTAGATTCTTCTCAATGTTTCTCTTCTCTGTTTCTAGCCTTAGAACAACATTACCTAACTGCTCAATGATCACTAGACCTTCTGACTCGAGCCTCTCAATCCACCTCTTACCAATCTGCCCATAATGTTGATCCTCTTGCAACTTAGCCAGAATGGATTGGTTCTTAGCAGCACTAGGATCAAAATAAGTTTGGGTACTAGGGGCACTCACAATAGGAGTTAGGAGTTGTCTAATGAAATCAGTCAGCTGAGCTACTTCTACCTTGAGCTGAACTTTGGAAGCCTTGAGGTCTTCCAGCTCTTCCTCTATTATCACATTGGTCGACTTCCACCAATCCACTTTAGTATCATGTCAAGCCATGCCCATATCAAATGACTGCAAATGAAAGTCAAAAGCTACCAGATCTTTGAGTCTACCTTCTTTGGTGGGATTAGCTACTTCCATGGTGAAGTGCCTTATCTCTAGATCATGCCCTAGGGTAGACATTGTCTTTACACTCTTCTACTTTCTTGTAGTAGCCTTGGGCTGAAAATACCATGATAGAGTGTCCTTGCTAGGAATTTCTTCCTCCACCCTCTTCATTTTGCACTCTAGAGTGTTTTCTATCCATGACTCTGCGCTTGTGACCTTGTTGGCAGAGACCAATTCTTCAATGAACAGCTTCCTAATGAGTGGAGGAGTAGCTTTGGGATGGGAGGTGAATGGATTCACTGAAGTAGGTGAGGAGGAGATTAATTTCACAACCTAAGCTACCTCCTATTGCTCCCCACCTCTCTTATCAGATTCTGTAGAGGTACTAGGGCTATCCTCCCCAACTTCAACTATAACAAGAGATGTCCTCTTTGGAGTTTCTTGGGTCAAAGTCCCGACTGAATATCTATAGCAATGACACTAATTGGCTGTTCAGACTCTGTAGCTTTAGAGAACTCAAATTTAGACTTAATTTGATTTGTCGGGTCGGCTTCTTCTGTGGCTCTGACATCTGGAAGAGGACCTTCCCCACAGGTCTTCTCTAAGAGAGATGGTTTCTCAGGAGGCTCATCACCTCCTCCCAAAGGTTGAATTGATCCTTTGCAATAGTAGAGATTGTTGCTGAGGAAGTGGTTGCCATGCCAGTAGTTGCCTTTGCTAGAGTTTGCTGAGTGGGAGGCTTGCTCTCTGACCTCTTCTTGTGGCCTGTAGTCCACTCAACCCATTGAGCTATTCTTTTATAAATACCCTCCATCAGAGTGTGTAAGTCACTTACTGCCTACTCTAGCATAGGCTCTTAGCTGATAGAGGTGGACTTTATTTTCTCCAAGTAGGTGTCATCGTATAGATGATTACCATCATCTTCTAGTCCTTCCACCGCAATGTTGACATTGAACTTTTTGATATGTTCAATGGTTATCTAGGAATAGAATATTTCCCTGCTGTCTAGATCATCTTTGTAGTTGGCCCAATAGTCTTCAATATCAGGTACATGGTGAATGGCCCAGCTCATCTGTAAGACATCTCTGGCATAATCAACCAGGTCATACTATGGCCTCAGAATGTCATATGTTGCTAGAGAGAACTTCTTCAAGAATGGTTTAAGGACATTCTTTGCCTCTGATCGGGATGCATAGCTATAAGCTCTGATGGCCATTGGGAACTCGTAGCCTTTCTTCTTTGCCTCTAAATAAATCAGGTTCACCTGGAGCATTTGCCTCATTACTTCGATCAGCATGATCATGTCTGTAGGGTATATGGGCAGCTTCAAAGGAAATTCGTCAAAACCTTCAAGACGAAGATATGAGAAATCTTTGAACTGAATAAAATAACATCCAAATTGGCTTATCAAAGCTATGGCTTTAGGAGTAAATCTCCTCTCTGGAGAACCTTGTAGCTCCCTGCACACTCTCATTATAAAGGCATCATTAACTATGAGATAATCAACATAACTATTTTGTAGTTGTAGAGAAGGGAAAAACTCATAGCTTTTCACATCATCGGGAATTCCTCTAATCTAGGAACTCCAGGCCAGATTTGAATCATAGTTGAAATATATATAAGGATAGAGGACATGTAAAATTCATTCTGGAACTTGGCCCTATTTAGGGCGTCTGAGAGATTCTCACTCACCATCAAGGCCTAGTTAATAAAATGATGCTGAGAACAGATTATCTAGACCAGGAAGAAATGTTGTTCAGTAAAATTAAAAGCTTCACCCTCACCTCTAATCCTGGGAAGTAATACCAGGATGTCCACGATCTGGGGTTTTAGATTTGTGCCAAATAATGTTTTGGGCAGCTTGCCCTTGACGCTCTTGGATTCTTTAAACCATGACTTCATAATTTCTCTTTTCCAAACTGGCCTCTTTGCTGAATATTCGAAAACCGCCCGACTATAAGTCGTCTCAGAGTATTTCTCTTGCTCTAGGATATGGAGAGAAATCTAGATAGATTCTCTATCAATGAAGAGGAGCACCATGTTGTCCGGGAGAAGAATTTGCTTGGTGTCCGGGTTGTATCAGGATATACATTCCTAGACCAACTCAGGAGCTTGAACAGCTACAAGAAAACTAGTGGCTTCGACTAACCCACTCTCCTTAAGCTTCTCTATGATAGGGTGTATCTTCTCTTCTCTCAT
The DNA here is from genome assembly GCA_018584345.1 of Thuja plicata. NCBI lineage: Eukaryota > Viridiplantae > Streptophyta > Pinopsida > Cupressales > Cupressaceae > Thuja > Thuja plicata. The sequence continues at coordinate 1,089,846 of MU227534.1, read as the reverse complement.
CTATTCTGAAAGTTTTGCATGCCGAAGAACTTCAGTGAGGTGTCTGAGATTTTATGCCATTCAGAAGTAATGTCGTTCATTCTATCGAATCCCACAAATCTAGAAGCCATGTATGTATGATTCACCTTGGAGATTCAAATTTCTCTTTGGAAAACATATACAAGGAGCAACTGATCTTAGCTACTTTGAATTTAGACAATTTTGTGAACAACGGTGGTTCCAGTTTGAAATCTTCAAATGATTTTATACTTTTTGAATTATTACCATTTAACAGCCGACTTCCCGCACCACACGAATGAAAAGACTTTTACATTAATGAACAAGTCTATGAAAAAGTAAAACAACCTTATTTGAATTAATTACTTTTCTTACATGTCGTTAGAAAACATTTTTTTACTTTAGTAATCGTAACGGTAACTTTCTTGAAGCGGCGGCAAATTACTTTTCCACTTCTCCTTTGGGCGAAAAAATCCTTTTGGAGTGCTCCCTACCTGAAAAATCTGCCAAAGGAGAAATCTTTCCTATTGGGGTGCCAAAATGATATATATTGATTCCATTGGCCTTTTTATGTGCCGAATCTCTTATGGGATGGATTATCCTTCAAAATTTCTTCAACTAGATAGTTTGGCAGAAAACGTATCTCGCGAGTCGAAACCTGCCAGCAGGAGCAGAGGAGAAGCTCTTTTTTTTTTTTTTGCCTATGGCGAATTCCATGAAATCTTCTTTGTTTGATCATTTCTTTTGTTTCCCGTAGGTTCGATTATGAGTGCTTAAAGCTTTCTTGTCCCTGATTTCCTCAATTTCCATCTTTATTTACCCCTGATATTCTTAAGTCTGTCAATTGTAGAAGGTGCACCCCATATGTGATTTTCCGCCATGGAGAAGCCAAAACTTGATTTCCCACCAATGCTGCAACTTGAAGATATGGGGAAAAGTATTTCATTTGTATGTGATTTTGAAGTTAGAATCTTTTAAAACACGGCCTTTACCGAATCGGGGACTTAACCTACCCAATAAAATATGATTTTTAGACTCAGAATCACCCTGGCTTAGGAAGGAGAAGTCAAGTTAGGGAAATCCAATAAAGGCCTTCTATCCTAAGGGGATTTCTAGACCTAGACTCTGGACTTGCGTGAAACTTCCATGACTACTACTACACATAAAACATCCATTTTTGTCTCAAGATACAAAGACCAAAAGTGGGGCAACAGCTGGCTCTGTCTAGGGACTTGGACATTCACATGTCTAAGCGAGGTACTCAAATCTCTAGTTTCACAAAGCTCAACTAAAAGGTGGCTCACAACAAAACTAAAGCAGGAAACAGAAAGGAAAGCAGAAAGGGAACCTAACTAGGAAAACAAAAATAGGAACTAAACGTAACTATGGTACAATATAGGGGTTACTTGCTTTCAATTTAGATCTGATAGAGATTCAAATCCTGACCATTATACATCAGGGGTAGTACCTCTCCATCTGGGTAAGTCAATTTGAAATAATTTTTATCGAATGCCTGATGGATTTTGAAAGGTCCTTTCCACAGTGTTTCAAATTTCCCGTGCATGCCTTTGGGTGCCCTGCGCTTGTCCCACAACAACACCATGTCTCCTTCCATAAATTTCTTGGGCCTACTCTTTTTATCAAATAGATTCTTCACACGCATCTAATGACGCGTGATATGATCAACCATTTTCTCCCTTTCTTCTTCCAATTTTCTCAGGTACAGGATCCTCTTCTCCAAACCATCTTCATATATGCCATCTTCTACTACTGTCTTTAGCTTGCAAGTTGCTAATTCAAATGGCAATGGAAAACTGGCTTCTACCTTATAGACAAGTTCAAAAGGAGATACACCAATGGCTCTTTTGGGTGTCACTCTATCCGCCTAGAGGGTTTTGTGGATCTTTTTATGCCAATTTCTCTAGTTTGCTGCCACGTTCGTTTTCATGATGTTCACTAAATTTTTGTTGCTAGACTCCACTTGACCATTCCCTTGAGGGAAATAATCAGAAGAGTGGCTGATCATGATGCCATACTCAAAACAAAATTTAGTAATTTCTTGAGAGGAAAAGTATGTAGCATTATCCATAACCAACTTAATAGGTACACCAAATCTTAGCAGAATGTTTTCTTTGATGAACTCACATACTACCTCTAAAGTAGTTCTTTTGGTCACCTTGGCTTCTACCCATTTCATGAAGTAGTCTGTTGTAGTAATTATATAAGTATGACCTACACTAGACATAGGGCTTATAGGGCCAATAAAATCAAGTCCCGACTATTGGAATGGTCCTTCAATTATCACAGGTCTAAGGAGCAATGCTGCTAACTGTGGCTTCCCAGCAAACATCTTACATTTTTTGCATCTTGCCACCCACTGGTATGCATCTTTAAACATTCCTGGCTAGTAATAACATTGTCTCAGAATTTTGAATGCGGTGACTGATTAGGAGAAGTGTCCTCTGCAAGCTTCATCATGAAAAACTTTTAATAATTTCTCTTGTTGCTGTTTATCGACACATCGGAGGAATGTTCCATCTATAGATCTCTTATATAGTCTATCTTCCCAGATTACATATTTAGAAGCCTTCATTTTTAGGTCTCGCCTTTGCTTTGAAGTTAATCCTTTAGGAAATTCACCATAGGTAAAGAAATACACAATGTTTTCAAACCATGGGTCTCACATACTTACAACCAAAACCAGCTGTGTAGCTCTTGGGTCTTCGTCTGCTTGATTTTCTGCCATTGCTTTGCACAAAGCGTTCCCTCTTACCAACTTGGTAGGCTTGATTTCTATGTTGTATTCTTGGGTTTTGGCTACCCATGTTCCTCGGTTGTTACATCCCACATCTTGTTGAGTCAGAATACCCTTCACTGCAGCCTCAGGTACATACACCAGGGAATGGGAATGTAGGATATAAAATCTAAAATTTTTAAGATCTTTTACCACTGCAAAAGCATGCTTTTCAGTCTGAGAATATCTCAGCTCATGGTTCTTTAGAGGTGTACTCATAAAAGCTATGGGGTCTTGAATTCCCTCCTCATTCTCTTGCATTAGAATAGCTAACAAAGTATGTTCAGAAGAATAACAGTAGATTATAAAATCTTTCTTATAATATGGATGACATAATACTGGGGCGTTAGCTATGGCATCCTTGATACTTTTGAAAGCTTTCTTACCTAGGTCATTCCATTTTAAATTCACATTCCCCTTCATCATATCAACAATGTGTTTAGTAATTTTGGAAAAATTAGGGACAAATCTCCTAAGGAAGTTTACTTGACAAAAAAAGACTTCACTCCTATTTTATTTACCGGTAAACTCAGTTACTAAATAGCTCTCACTCTTTCAGGATCGATCCTTATACCTTCCTGGGAGACTATATGACCCAATAGTTTCCCTTCAGTTACGCAAAACACTGATTTCTTGGGATTCAATGAAATCCCGTCCTCCTGGCACCTTTGCAATACTCTTCTTAGATCATTTATATGATCTACTCTCTTTTTAGAGAACATGGTAAGATCATCTAGATACATACCAATGATTTTTTTCTTCATATCCCTAAAAGAAAGATCCATACCTCTCTGAAAAGTAGCTCCAGCATTAATCAATCTGAATGACATCCTGTGATATGCAAAGCTCCCCCACGGGGTGGTGAAAGCCATTTTATGCTGATCTACCTCCACAACTTCTATCTAATTATACCTTGAGAAGCCATCTAACATAGACATCATTTTGGCTCTTGCTACGATCTACAAAAGATGGTCCATGTTGGGGAGGGCATAGTTTTACTTCAAAGAAGATTGATTTAGATTTCTAAAGTCAACACAGATCCTTATTTCTCCGTTCTTCTTCCTCATAGGCACTATATTCGCAACCCAAGTAGAGTGATGGATGGGATATATGATCTTGGCTTTGAGAATTTTATCAACTTCTCTGAATATGGCATCAGCAACTTTAAGGTTGTATTTTCTCTATTTCTGTCTGAAAGGAGTAGCTTCAAGTTTCAAGGGAATCTAGTGTTTGAATTTCCCATTCATAAAAATTTTCAAATCTTCGTATCTCCAAGAAAAAACATTAGAGTATTCTAGAAAAAGCTTCTTGGCCTCATTCCTTTCTTCTTCTATACAACACCTCCCAATGTTGATCATTTTGGGGTCTTTTTCAGTTCCAATATTCATTCCTTCATATTCACCAGTGGTAGGCCCTCTTTCAATTCTTTTCTTTTTCACAAACGTGTCATGTCTATTGAAGATTTTTTCAAGAGTGACCAGATGGGGCGGAATGATATTACCTTGCAATTGAATAACGTCCGACTTATCTTTCTTTGGATCACTTTGGCAGCTTCTTTTATGGTTCCCACGAATATCTTTATGGAAGTCACCACCGCCCTCTAGAAAGAGAAGGATATTTTTGTCATCTTCAAAAACTTGCCAATCCTCTATGTTATCAGGCACAGATGGTCGATATATAACTTCCACTTGGTATTTTTTATCTTTGAATTCTGGGTGGGGAAGTAGTAATGAAGCTGAGACAACTAAAGAATCAGCTTTGGAATTCAACTCTCTTGGCACAGATTCGATAAAGAAAGCATCCAATGCTTCTATTTCATCCCATACTCTGTTTCTGTAGTTCTTCAACCTGTGGTTCTTTACAGAGTACCGATTCTTGACTTGTCATACAATTAGCTCAGCATCACCATGAGCTCTTAGGATTTTCACCCCTCTTTCTTTTGCGGTGGTAATTCCTAATAGAAGGGCTTCATATTTGGCAGTGCTGTTGGTGTTTCCAAACTCTAATTTGTAAGCCAACGACTCACATACTCCATCTAGTGATATCAAAACCACACCTACACCAGATCCTGATGACACACAACTGTCATCAAATTCAAGAGTCCATATTTGTGGTGGTGTTTCTTCAGTGGAAAATTGCTTTTCCTCTTTGGTGATTTTTGTTTCTTTCTCAGGTTCATCAGTGAACAACATATAATTGCCAAACTCCAATTCTTGATACAAGATTTGAGCCTTAGGATCATCAGATTTCAACACTATAAACTTAGCCTTTTTCTTAGGGACTGGTTTAATCTTTTTGTTACCTACTGGGATCAGGGCTTGGGACCAATCCAGCTTTATCTCCCCTCCAAGGTCTTTGCAAAAACTCTTGCTTAAAAAAAAACCGTAGCTAGCGGGTATATCAATGACGAGGATGGTTAACAACATCTTCTTCTCGGGATGTGCTACTAAGGCCACTTGAGCATCCTTAATCTGGCCAACCAGGGGTACTTGCTTGGAATCCATGGAGTAACACCTACCATGGGCTTTGGTGAGAGTAAGTTTCAAGGCTTTGGCCATGGTAGAGGGCATTACATTGTTTGATGCCCCGGAGTCTATTATACAATTGCTCAATCTGCAACTGTTAATATATAAAGATACATAGAATGGATCAGGATTTTGGCCTGGGAAGGTGGCTAAAATAGATGATTCCCTCTGTTCAACTAGGTCTGCAAATAAGGACTCATTTTCTATGGTATTCATGATGTTTTGATTTAACTCTTGGTTCCCTCCTTTACAATAATCTACCAACTTTTGCAACTCAACAGGATTAGACTTAAGATAGTCTATGGGGGAAATCTGAATTCTAGAATCTCTATAGAATTGAATAATGTCAAAAGAGTTTTTTTCTTTACCTAGTTGAGGAATCCTCATACCTTGATTAGGCTCCTTTGAATTGGAAGTAGATGCCTCAATTTTTTTAGGCAGTGATGAACCATGGCCTTTATCTATCTGACTCTGAGTCAGGACCATATAAGAGGTCCCATCTATGGTGGCATAACATGTCGCTTCTTGCTCTGAATCTGATTCATACTCTAAATATAAGTTTTTAGAGTCGCCATGTGAGTATGAATCTGGTTCTACTCCAGATGCTCTAGCCCTCCACTTGTCGGTCTGATGCATTTGCCAAGCACGGGCTACATCGGGACAACTTTCCCCATCATGATTTGTGGTTAAGTGGAAGGTACACATATTCCCTCTTTTAGGAGGTGCCTCTATAGCTAGTCTCTATGGCGGAGTAGTTAACTGTAACATTTTTCCTTCTGCATTCCTCCCATTGTTATATCTCCTAGCCTGCTCTTGCAATTTTCACTGGTAGGGATTATTGAATCTAGGAAGTTTTCTCTTGAAGGCAGTGAATTCATTAGACAATTTTTGGAGCATCTCATCAGATGACATAGTATTGCTACTGCTAGCTCTAGACTGTATCTCCCTTTTCCATTTCCTGGATGAAATCATGTGGTCTTCAAGTTCTACAGCAGTTCTCTATGTGGCATCCAAATTTGCAAGGTTCATTCTCCTTAGATCATAATTGATGTCCGGTGGCATAGCACTTATGAAGAAATTTTTCAAATTTCCCACCGTAGGCCTGTCAACTATTGGGATACGGTTTACCAACTTATTAAATTTAGCTATAAAATCTCTCATGCTGATCGACGGTTCTTTCTTGATAGAAGTCAATTGAGTCAACAAAGCATGTTCATCTTTAGCAGTCTTAAATCTTCTTTTGAAGGCAGCTCTCATAGTAGCCCAATTGGTAATAGAAGAATCAGGTAAATGATGGAACCAGTCAGCGGCACCTTCAACAAGAGTCTCAATGAATATCCTGACAGCCACATCTTCTTCTCGGACTACTAGAATATTAACTGAAGCAAAGAATGCGGCAATATGCTCATCCATAGACATCTTCCCATTTCCAAAAAAATTGGGAAAATTATTTCTAGAGCCTGTAGGGAGAGGGTTATATGTTTCTAGTTGCAGGGGCCCGACTGCAGCGGCCCAAGGGAGTGCCATGGTTACTTGGGGTAAGTAGGGTGTTAAAATGATGATGGGCAGGGCAACTACTTCGTGCAATATCAACACTTGGAAAGTAGTGGATAACTGGGTGGTTTTCTTAGGAGGTGAAGAAGGTTTTCTCTGGCTCCTTATGGTTCTGTTTCTTTGATGAGGTACTTCTAGGAGATAAAATTTAATATCTGCAAGTCTCTCAAAGACTGGGTCTGTGTTGCCTTCTTTCCTAGTACTTCTAAGAAATCCTTTAGGCTCCAGATTTTTGCCTAATGTTGTGGCCTAACTTCACGCTCTACCCTTCTTAGATTCCATCTTTGTAAGCTTCTCTCAAGTGCTTCTGCTCTAGCTTCTTCTAGTTCAAGCACTTGAGTGGCGTTTCTATAATGTTCAGTGCTTCTCCTGTATCTCCAGATGAAAGTATTTAATAAGGAAATGAGATCTTCTTGATCATCTTAGAATCCAAGATTAGGTTGCAGCACAGAGATTATATTTTCATGGGGAAGCACAATTTTTCCTCATGGTATGCTTTTGGTATAACAACTATTCATCTCCCTAGTAGAGTCACCATAAATCTGTTGGTAAATAGATTGTTCTTTTGAATGTAACTCTAAAATACCCAAAAATGTGTAAGAAAAATCGAATACAATAGTTGGGAAATAGTTACTTGAGAACCTATTTTCCCTCTGAATTGGAAGGTACAGCTCCCTTATGTGAATAATTTTCAATGAATTTTAGTCTTTCCTAACCTAACAAGGGTATGCTCTTAACCCGAGAGTAGGACAAGTAAACCAAGCCAAATCTAGATAGAAAATAGCTTGGGCAAAGTAAATACAATTCTAAATCTAGCCAATTCTGAGACTTTATCAGTTAGATTAATTCCCAAAACTGGTAATGCATGGACAACTACTAAAAATGCAAATGCAAGACTGAAAGTTAACAATACAATGATATTGAGTCAATCTATATCATAAGAACATTCCCAAAACTTAGAGTAGCAACTGATTTCCACCTTTATTAACCGTATCAAATCTTAATACAGAATTCTGGTTCTAATACAAATTACAAATCTAACTGAAAAGAGAAGTTCAAATCCAATAGAAAGATAAATGAAATGCAATGGAACAGTAAAAGAAATGGCATTCAGACATACACAATTGACTCAGCAACAATGATATTCTCCACACCAAAATTTAGCCAACCTTTGTATTGATTTTTGGGTTAATACATATAGAGTTCCAGATTGAACCGTTACAAAAAGGGGTAACCAAAACGGTTCAACTTCCCAACCAAAAATGATAACCAAAGGTTTATCCGTGACAAAACTTAGCCACAAATAGAACAAGGAGAGAATATATTTATGATTTAGTTTCCTTCCCCTTATCTATTTTATCCCTATAGGCAATCACAACAGTGATGACTTCGATGAGCTCTTCATTTCTATTGACATGGACATTGGTGTAATGGACAAGCCATCTGGAATGTTCTTTGGCTAGAACCTTGATTTCTTCAGTCTGGTCTTTCAGCTCTTCCATAGCCCTAAAGATGCACCCACTCAATTGCTGGAGTTCTGGCACTTTGTCTAAATGAGTCCAAGACTACTCTACTAACTTGTGTAGATAATCTATAAATGAATTCTGCATGTTGGCCACCCCAGCTATTGCTTTTCCTTCTTCGCTATTTTTTGATTCCACATGAATTCCTAGGAGGAGTTTATAATATTTACTTTGCTCCTCTTGCACCTTAACATTTGTTTGTTGTAGCCCTGTCTCAACCTGAATGATCATCTTGATTTTGAATTCCAGACTTTGGAGCCATTCGATCAATCATCACCCTTCTATAGGACCTTAGCTTTTAGGGCTTCTTTAGTCTTCATTTTTACTGCCACATGCAACATGACTATGCATTCTTGGCATCTCACTCTCTCTGTAGTGAGAGTTTGTAGATTCTTCTCAATGTTGCTCTTCTTTATTTATAGCCTTAGACCAACATTACCTAACTACTCAATGATCACTAGACCTTCTCACTCAAGCATCTCAATCCACCTCTTACCAATCTTCCCATAATGTCGATCCTCTTGAAACTTAGCCAGAATGGCTTGGTTCTCAATAGGACTGGGATCAAAAGAAGTTTGGGTACTAGGGGCACTTGCAATAGGAGTTAGGAGCTGTCTAATGAAATCAGTCAGCTGAGCTACTTCTACCTTGAGCTAAACTTTTGAAGCCTTGAGGTCTTCCAGCTCTTCCTCTATTATCACATTGGTGGACTTCCACCAATCCACTTTAGTATCATCTCGAGCCACGCCCATATCAAATGACTGCAACTGAAAGTCAGAAGCTGCCAGATCTTCGAGTCTGCCTTCTTTGGTGGGCTTGACTACTTCCATGGTGAAGTGCCCTATCTCCAGATCACTCCCTAGGGTAGACATTGTCCTTACACTCTTCTACTTTCTTGTAGTATCCTTTGCCTAAAAAATCCTATGATAGAGTGTCCTTGGTGGGAATTTCTTCCTCCACCCTCTTCCTTTTGAACTCTAGAGTGTTTGCTATCCATGACTCTGCACTTGTGACCTTGTTGGCGGAGACCAATTCTTCAATGAACATCTTCCTAATGAGTGAAGGAGTACATTTGGGATAGGAGGTGAATGGATTCACTGAGGTAGGTGAGGAGGAGATCAATTTCACAACCTGAGCTACCTCCTGTTGCTCCCCACCTCTCTTATTAGATTCTGTAGAGGTACTAGGGCTATCCTCCCCAACTTCAACTATAACATGGGATGTCCTCTTTGGAGTTTCTTGGGTCAAAGTCCCAGCCAAATTATCTATAGCAATGACACTAATTGCTTGTTCAAACTTTGTTGCTTTAGACAACTCAGCTGTAGACTTAATTTGATTTGTCAAGTCAGCTTCTTCTATGGCTCCGACATCTGGAAGAGGACCTTCCCCACAGGTCTTCTCTAAGAGAGAAGGTTTCTCAGGAGGCTCATTGCATCCTCCTGAAGGTTGAATTGATCCCTTTGCAACAGTAGATATTTTTTCTGAGGAAGTGGTTGCCTTGCCAGTAGTTGCCTTCGTCGGAGTTCGCTAAGCAGGAGGCTTCCTCTCTGACCTCTTCTTGCAGCCTGTAGTCCACTCAACCCATTGAGCTATTCTTTTGTAAATACCCTCCATCAGAGTCTATAAGTCACTTACTTCCTATTCTAGCATAGGCTCTTAGCTGATAGAGGTGAATTTTATTTTCTCCAAGTAGGTGTCATCGTACAGATGATTACCACCATCTTCTAGTCCTTCCACCGCAATGTTGACATTGAACTTTTTGATATGTTCAATGGTTACCCGGGCATAGAATCTTTCCCTACTCTCTAGATCATATTTGTAGTTGGACCAATAGTCTTCAATATTAGGTACATGGTGAATGGCCCGGCTCATCTGTAAGATGTCTCTGGCATAATCAACCGGGTCATACTATGGCTTGAGAATGTCATATGTTGCCAGAGAGAACTTCTTCAAGAATGTTTTAAGGAAATTCTTCACCTCTAATTGGGACGCATAGCTATAAGCTCTGATGGCCATTGGGAACTCATAGTCTTTCTTCTTTTCCTCCAAATAGATCAGGTTCACCTGGAGCGCTTGCCTCATTACTTCGATCAGCACGATCATGTCTATAGAGTATTTGGGCAGCTTCAAAGGAAAGTCGTCGAAACCTACAAGACAAAGATATGAGAAATCTCTGGACTAAATAAAATAGCATCCAAATTGGATTATAAAAGCTATGGCTTCAGGAGAAAATCTCCTCTCTGGACAACCTTGTAGCTCCCTACACAGTCTCAATGTAAAGGCATCATTAACTGTGAGATAATCATTATAACTATTTTGTAGTTGCAAAGAAGGGAAAAACTCATAGCTTTTCACATCATCTAGGAATTCCTCTAATCTAGGAAGTCCAGGCCAGATTTGAATCATAGCTAAAATATATATAAGGACAGAAAACATGTAAAATTCATTCTAGAACTTGGCCCTATTTAGGGCGTTTGAGAGATTCTCATTTACCATCAAGGCCCAGTCAATAAAATGATGCTGAGAAAAGATTATCTGGACTAGGAACAAATGTTGTTCAATAAAATTAAAAGCTTCACCCTCATCTCTAATCCTGTGAAGTAATACCAGGATGTCCATGATCTCAGGTTTTAGATTTCTACCAAATAATGTTTTGGGCAGCTTGCCCTTGACGCTCTTGGGTTCTTTAAACCATGACTTCATAATTTCTCTTTTCCAAACTTGCCTCTTTGCTGAATATTCAGAAACCGCCTGGCTATAAGTCATCTTAGAGTATTCCACTTGCTCTGAGATATGGAGAGAATTGTGGAAAGATTCTCTATCAACAGAGAGGAGCACCGTGTTGTCCGAGAGAAGAATTTTCTTGGTGTCTAGGTTGTATCGGGCTATACATTCCCGGACCAACTTAGGAGCTTGAACGGCTACAAGAAAACTAGCGGCTTCAACTAACCCACTCTCCTTAAGATTCTCTATATAGGGTGTATCTGCTCTACTCTCAATCTATTCTAAAAGTTTTGCGTGTCGAAGAACTTCAGCGAGGTGTCTGAGATTTTGTGCCATTCGGAAGTAATGTCGTTCATTCTGTCGAATCCCACAAATCTAGAAGCCATGTATGTATGATTCACCTTGGAGATTTGAATTTCTCTTTGGAAAATAGAGACAAGGAGAAACTAATCTTAGCTATTTTGAATTAAGACAATTTGGTGAACAACGGTGGTTCTAGTTTGAAATCTTCAACCGATTTTATACTTTTTGAATTATTACCGTTTAATGGTCGACTTCCCGCGCCACATGAATGAAAAGACTTTTACATTAATGAACAAGTCTGTTACAAAGTAAAATGGCCTTATTTGAATTAATTACTTTTCTTACATGCCGTTAGAAAACATTTTTTTACTTTAGTAACCGTAACGGTAACTTTCTTGAAGCGGCGAAAAATTACTTTTCCGCTTCTCCTTTGGGCGGAAAAATTCTTTTGGAGTGCTCCGTATCTAAAAATCTTCCAAAGGAGAAATCTAGCCTATAGGGGTGCCAAAATGATATATATTGATTCCATTTGCCTTTTTATGTGCCAGATCTCTTATGGGATGGATTATCCTTCTAAATTTCTTCAACTAGATAGTTTAGTAGAAAACATCTCGCGAGTCGAAACCTGCCAGCAGGAGTAGAGGAGAAGCCATTTTCTGCTTTTCTGCCTATGGCAAATTCCATGAAATCTTCTTCGTTTGATCATTTCTTTTGTTTCCCGTAGGTTTTATTATGAGTTCTCAAAGCTTTCTTGTCCCTGATTTCCTCAATTTCCATCTTTATTTACCCCTGATATTCTTAAGTCTATCAATTGCGGAAGGTGCACCCCATATGTGACTTTTTTCCATGGAGAAGCCAAAACTTGATTTCCCGCCAATGCTGCAAATTGAAGATATGGGGCAAAGTATTTCATCTGTATGTGATTTTGAACTTAGAATCTTTTAAAACACAGCCTTTACCGGATCGGGGACTTAACCTACCCAATAAAATATGATTTTCAAACTCAAAATCACCCCGGCATAGGAAGGAGAAGTCAATTCAGGGAAATCTGATAAAGGCATTCTATCCTTAGGGGATTTCTAAACCTAGACTCCGGACTTGCGTGAAACTTCCATGACTACTACTACACCTAAAACATCCATTTTTTTCTCGAGATACAAAGACCAAAAGTGGGGCAACAAGCCAAAAAGATGAAGTTCTCAATTTCAGTTGGCCGAGTGATGAGGTGTTCATTACATGGGTTAGCAAATATGGTATAGTTACCCCGGTGGCATGAGATAGTAAATATGAAGGGGATAGCTAACACCAAGAAGGTTGAGCAAAGAGAGAAAATCAAATATTAGCACCTCTGCATCAGCAAGAGAACAAAATTTAGATGACAAAGACCCAACTTTCTCAGAGCAACTTCAAGCATTCAGGTGGTCACAAGACAAAATATTACATGGCTCATAGCAAAAATTTGTTATCCCATCCACCTGAAGTTTTGTCTCTTCTTGAAACTGTATTTTGTCTTTTAGCCCATTCATTCATAGCTTGTTGCATCCTTATTTTCCAAAAGGATTCCAAGATGACTGTGGCTTCCTATGAGTATCTAGTTGTAATATTGTAATGAGGATGGTAAAAATAAGACTACAAGGCAGATTACTGAATTGTGTCTGACTATTGGTTTTGAGTCTTTGTGAATGTACTAGTATTCAAATCTACATTAATAAAATACAATGGAATCTCCATTTTGATAACTATGATTTCATTTTGCATTTACTATTAATTCTTGTATGTTCAATTTGCAAGGAACTTTGAGTATATTGGTTATAAGGTAGTCATGTTCTTGTCTATGAGTTTCTTTCAAGGAAAGTTTTAAATCTTGTAGATGATTGCAGAGGATTAGGGTTTATGCAGGGATTTGATACAGGGGTATGAGGATGAGAGGATATTTTGTAAGGCATTCTAGCTAGGGTTCATTTGCATTTCCATTGATTATTTTTAATATATGCATGCTCTGTTTTGACTCTATCACCCATTATTAGGCACTGGTCATAAATGATGACAAGTGGTTGTTATCATCAAATTCAAATTCAATCAATCTTTATACTCATGTTATTTCAAGTATAAGTCTAGTTAATTGTATTTAGTACAATTCATCTTTGTGATTCCTTGAAGAGTGAATCAATAGGTTAGCTTTCCTAGGCCTAAATGGCATAAAAAGAAGAAGGATCTCCAATCCTTAATCCACTATTAAAACTGCTGAAAGATGATACTCTGTCAAAGGTGTACCCGCCTAGCTATGTGGAGCCCAAAGTGTAGAAGGATTTTCTATCATTGTTAATTAGCCCTTTTCAGTGTGAGAATCTAACTTGGGTGTAAGAGAGTCTGGCATTTATTGTCATTATAATTAATTCTGCAAGAAAAAGAGCTAACAAATTAGTGACTCTACTGGGGAATCTTGTAATGTTCTCAGAGTCATGATCATGAAAGCATTTGTCCTTAAAATATTGAGAATCAGTTTGTTCTTCCATACAATGATTAGAGTGAGTTTATTCTTCTTATCTGTTGTGGTGCATTGTTTGAAGGTCCTGATTCTGAAAATGATATAGATCTTGTCTCAGTTGGAATAATTGATAATTCTAAAATATCTAATATGATCCCTTGTTTGTTTCCAAAAGGAAGTCTACTATATGGAAAAGATTTGTAGTTATGGGCATTGAAGAATCATTTTCTTGAAGATACCAGGTGAAGAATTATCAAGCTCAAATATAGTTGCAAATTCCCATACTTGCTTATTGCTGTAAGGCGATATCTAAGATAGGAAAAAGTATTTGATCTTTATATATATTAATCCTTTGAAAAGAGGTGGCGACTCTAACTTCTGGATATTCCAGTATTGCATTGTGAAATATTTGTTTGCTCTATGAGATGAGCCACCAAAGGAATACTAGATCGTATTCCAGACTGAATCCTGAAAAGGATCTTGGAGAGGATCTCCATATGCCTCAAAGGAAACAATGGTCCAAAAGAGGGCTATCTAAACATGATTCCCAACATGTCTCTGAAGGAAAAATGGATATTCCCATTCCAGAAAGGAAGTCATCTTCATCTAAAGATGCAGAACCTATGGGACCATTCGATGCGTATAGAGCTAATACCAATTTTGATCCCTTTAGAGATGGGGAAAATACTGACACAGGGTTCTTTCATGCGGAAGAAAATCTTGCTCCACCAGAAGAGACCTCTGCTACTGAAACAACATTATATGATTCAGATAAGTTGCAAGATGAGGTTATGGGTTTGAAAAGAAAAAAGAAAGAACAAGAAAAGGAAATAGCTAAAGAAAAGGAGAAACGTGAGCAAAGGATATATGATTTATTATTGGAAAGAGAAGAACTCTTAGCTGAGACTAGAAGGAATGACCTTAAAACTAAAATCCTGAATCAAGAAGTCAAAGGTCTGGATCCAGAATTGTTTGGTACCCTCAATGATGAGAGAAACAAAACCCTGAATAAAATCTCAAACCCTGACAAGGATGAATTTGAGAAGGAAGAACCTGTAATTAGGCTGATGTTCCCATATGAGAAAGATAAAAATGTGAAACTCAAAGCAATAGCTAAAGATGCCCCTAAAAAAGGTAAGAAAAAGGTTATGGGTATCAACATAAATGAGCCTAGGAAAAAGTTTTCTAACCCTAAAGAAATACCTCAAATTGATTTCAATATTGAACAAGCTAGGAAGGCTAAAGATGACTTGGAAAAACAACTACAAAAGTTGGAATTGGAGGCTCCCGTAGCTGATATGAAGATGAAGATAGCCTTAATTCATGCTACCAGTAATACAACTACATGTAGTTCTATGCATGTGAATCAAGGAGTAAAACAATTGAATTCATCTACTGATTTAAATGTGAACAATCAAGGTGGTGCTCCTAAGGTCCAAAAATGTGGAAACAACCAAAATGTTTAGAGCTATGGTCCTAATGTAGCTGCTCAAATCAAGGGTCCTCACTTACCTTTTCAAATTTCCAAGCCCAAACAGAATGTTCCTCCACCTGTTCAACATCAAGGAGGAATTGCTGGACCAAATGGTGATAACGAGCTGGGGAATTTTCAAAGGAGGCATGTCCACATGAACAGATATAGATCTCTCTTCTTTGAAGGCATCCCTGGTCACCCTAATGTGATCCCCAATGAGGTAAGAGATAGAATCCCTAAGTTCACAGGAAATAATGTTGTTACTTGTGAAGAGCATTTAAAAGCTTTTGGTGATAAGATGACTGAATTTGAAATTGAAGATGAGGATGTCATCATAAAACTCTTTGTTCAATCTTTAATTGAAGATGCTAGGGATTGGTTCAGAAACTTACCTAATGACAGTATTGCCTCTTGGGATGAATTTGTAAAATCTTTTAGGGAATAGTATAGGGAGCATGTTAATTCTAGATATATGTTAAATGAGTTTAATAACATCAAAAAGTTACCAAATGAAAATATGGCTGATTTTAACAGTAGGTTTCAAAAGGCCATGAACAAATTGTTCCAAGTTTTGAGGTTAGATGAGGAAGTATGCCTTACCACTTACATAAATGCTACTGATGGAAAAATGTCTTATCTGCTTAGAGATAAAAACCCAACTACTTTAAGGGATGCTTACAAGATGGAAATTAACATTGAAATTAATAGAAGAGCATCAGGGAAATTGGGGAAGAGAGAAGACAATAAACTTTGGAAAGAAAAAGGATCAGCCAGTAAAAATGTCAAAGAAGGTGATACAGTGGATAAATTGGTGAGTGCAGTAAAAGACCTTGCTGCCAAGATGGATAAGAATGATAGAGGAGGGTACCGAGATAATAAATATACTAACCAAAGGTTTGACAGACAACCCAACCTGAGAAATTATCCATACAAGACCAATTGGATTAATGGAAAACCTATCCTTGAGGGACAAGACATCCCAAAAGAAAAAGAAACTCCAGATCCCGTAAAAAGAAATAGTGCCAACTATGTTGAGAATACTCCTTGGTGTGATGCTTGTAATATGCCACACTCTCCCTATCAATGTGTAGTAGCTCAGGCTTTATTTGACCAAACAGAAGAAGGAGAGCAGGAGCGCCCTGCTATCAATATGTTCACAGTAAAGAAACCTTATCCATGGCTCCCTGAAATTGTCTCATCCTCTGATGATTCATATTCAAAGGATAATCATTGTTTTACAAACCAGTTACAAATTTCAACATATCAAAATGATCAAGATGAATATATTTCACAAGCAACTATAAACACTGTGGGTGATGATAGTTCACAATCTCATTTTAGGACTCCTACTGATGAAGAGAAAAGGTCTTTAACTGTTGCGGTGATTAATCAAGCCAGAAATGCCTACAACTTAAGAAATAGGATAATACAACCATCTCAAGGCAAGTCTACCCCTGTTTATGTTAAGAAAGACTCGCCTCAAGTGAGTAAGGGTTTCCATCCTAAGAAAGACGGCCAAGATGAATGTTGCAAGTAGGCAAGATCATATCAGGGAAGGGATGTCAAAGGAGGAATTGATGTCGAATGAGAAACTCAAGAAAATGAAGAAATTCAATGGTATACCTCTTGAACTGCCTCATTTTGATATGAAACATGCTTTGACCCAAATGAAAGTCTCAGTCCCACTTATGGAAATGTTGAAAATAAAAGAGCATAAGGAAGTTTCTCTGGCATTATTAACAAGAATAGATGATGTATCTATCCCTAATCATGAGGAAACACCTTTGACAATAAATAGTGCTAAAGAAGATTGTCCATTAGTGAAAGGAAAAGGAAAGAGCAAGGAATTTTCTGACATTTGTATTGGAAATATAATAACCCAAGAACCATTGTCTGTTGATCCATTCTATGTCACCTTAATGGTAAATAATTTTATGGTGAAAAATTGCATGATTGATTCTGGAGCAGCGGCAAATGTAATTCCCTATCATGTGATGAAAGAATTAGGCCTCCAGGTTACTACACCTGCTGGAAGTTGCTATGCCATGGATAACAGGGAAGTTCCTGTGATAGGGACATTGAAGGATATTGAAGTGAAAATTGTTTCCTTCCCTGAAGAAAATTATAGGATGGACATACTGGTAGTGGATACTAAACCATATTATGGTATGCTTCTATCAAGGCAATGGGCAGCATCAGTAGGAGGAAAGATGCAGTTGGATTTATCCTATGAAACTATCCCTATAAATGGAAATGAGGTCAAATTGTATAGAGAACCCCGGTCATGTGTTATGGTTGAGGTGGTCTTACCTGATCAATTAAATTATTGTGTGAATGTTGATGTGGAAAATTTTATCGTTGAAGAAGTTAAGCCACAGTTAAAAAACACTGACCCAATTGTGGATGAATTGCTGTTGCAACAAAATGGACTCTGGCAAATGTAATTCAATGGAGGATGTTCAAAAGAAGGATCTGGAGTAGGAATATTGTTGATATCCCCATCAGGTATCACTTTCAAATATTCATTTATGTTAACTTTTCAATGCACAAACAATATTGCCAAATATGAGGCTTTAATCTTGGGAATGGATATTGCCATCAAGCATGGTATTAAATGTTTAAAAGTCCACGGAGATTCCCAGTTAGTTATATCTCAGATTAGGGGACATTATGCTGCTAAAGATGACAGATTAAAGTTGTATAAGTATGTTGTCTGGGATAGGATAGAATTCTTTGATGCTTTCAATATTTTATGGGTTGAAAGATCAAATAATATAATGGCAGATTTCTTGGCAAGTGTTTCCCTAAAAAATAATGATGCTACTCTTACTGGCATATCTGTAGTTGAAACAAAAAGTAGGTCAGCAGTTCTTGACAATATTCATAATTGGAAAGTTTTTGAGGATGATGATATCCTCAAGTTTATCCAATGTATGGGCCAATATGATGGTCAAAAGATTGATTGTGAATCTCTAGTGTCAACTGTTGACAGTAAGGAATATATTTTTGATCAGGAAGTCATCCAATTGAATACTAATCACATTCCCAAGGGGTTAGTTGAACTGGAAGGCATGTTCAGCATAAATGACAACTATATGACTCAGAAGTCTAATGCCAGAATGGAAGACTTAGAGGAAATCAATTTGGGATCTGAAACATCTCCCGAATTGGTTTATATTGGCAAAAAATTGGACAGCAATGTGAGACAGAATTTGATAAAGTTTTTGAAAAGGTACAAACATATTTTTGCCTAGTCCTATGATGATTTAAAAGCATATAGAGAAGACTTATTTCAACATGATGTCCCTTTAAAAGAAGGCACTAAACCATTCAGACAAAAGCAAAGGCCTATCAATCCATTACTAGCCACCAAAATGTAGACAAAATTGATGAAGTTGAGGGATGCAGGCATAATCAAGCCTATTAGACATTCATCTTGGGTTTCTAACTTAGTCCCTGTAAGAAAGAAAAATGGGGAAATAAGATTTTGTGTTGATTTCAGAAACCTAAATGTAGCCTCATTGAAAGATAATTATGGGCTACCTAATATGGAGGCTATGTTGCATAAAGTCACTGGATGTGATTTGTTATCTATGATGGATGGATTCTCAAGGTACAATCAGGTGTTGGTTAAAGAATCTGATAAATTCAAACCAACATTTACTACCCCTTGGGGCACCTATGTATATGCTCATATGCCATTTGGGCTAAAAAATGCTGGTGCTACTTTTCAAAGAGCCATGGATGTAGCCTTCAAAGACCTCATAGATGTTCTGATGGTGGTTTACCAATATGATTTAATAGCTTTCTCAAAAAGAGCAGAGGATCATTGCAATCATTTGGAAAAGGTCATGATAAAAGCACTAGAGTATGGGGTGTCTCTGAACCCAAAAAAGTGTCACTTTACTGTTACTGAAGGAAAATTTTTGGGACACATAGTGTCAAAAGAAGGGGTGAGGATAGATCCTAAAAGAGTTGAAGCCATCCAAAAGGTACTTTCTCCCAAGAACTTGAAAGGTACACAATTGTTTCTAGGGAAGATTAACTTTGTTAGGAGATTTATTGTCAACTTTGCAGAACTGGTTAAGCCTATTGTCAAATTGCTAAAGAAAAATATGAAGTTTGAATGGAGCCAAGAGGCTCATTTAGCCTTTGAAAGGATAAAATAGGCTATTCAAGAAGCACCAGTCCTTGTATCCCCGGATTACACCAAGCCATTTTCTTTTTTAACTTTTGCATCATTTCATACTATTGCAACAATCTTATTGTAGAAAGATAGTGAAGGATTTGAGCATCCTATTGTATTTTTTAGTAAATCATTGCAATCAGCTGAATTAAATTATTAGATGATGGAAAAACAAGCTTATGCTCTAGTGAAGGCAGTCAAGGCTTTCAGGCCTTATTTTGTGTGTGCAAAAGTAAAAGCATATGTCCCTCATGCTGCTGTCAAAGATATTTTTGTTCAAAATGAAGTGACAGGAAAAAGATGTAAATGGATAAACAAAGTCCAAGAATTTGATATAGAAATCCATATCACTAAGTTAGTGAGGGGATTAGGGTTGGCTAAGTTGATGAAAGAAGAAAATTTGGATTTGGCCCAAATAAACAGTGTTGGTACTAAAGATAAATGCTTGACAAGTATTGAGATGCAACCCTGGTATTCCAATATTGTTTATTTCCTGAAAAATGCTAAATATCCAGACAACTTGAATGATAACCAAATAAGGAGTTTGAAACTGCAATCACAAAAGTATGTTTTTTTGTAGGGTGATTTATTCTGGAGGAACAGAGATGGAATCTTGTTGTTGTGCCTTGACAAAGGTCAATCAGAAAAGATACTGAAAGAAATGCACTCTGGAATATGTGGAGGGCATTATTTTGCTAGAACAACAGCCCACAAAATTTTGAGGGCTGGATATTATTGGCCTTGTGTTTTCCAAGACGCTCACACTTTTGTCAGGAAATGTGAGCCATGCCAGATATTTTCAAACAAGATGAAGTATTCAGGGGAATTGTTATTAAACTCAATAGTGGTAGAGGCTCCCTTTGCTATGTGGGGAATGGATTTTATAGGAGAATTTAATGAAAAATCAAGTGGAGGCCATGGATGGATTTTGCTAGCAACTGATTATTTCACAAAGTGGGTAGAAGCAATTCCAACCAAAAGGGCAACAAGTATTGTGGTTATTGACTTCCTGATGGATAATGTAATTACAAGATTTGGTGTTCCCCTTAAACTGATAATGGACAATGCCATGTGCTTTATATCTAAAGAATTCACTGACTTTTTCTCTGATATGGGAATTTTTATGTCCTTTTCATCCCCATACCATCCTCAAGCTAATGGTCAAGTAGAATCCAGCAATAAAAGCATTTTGCAAATTTTGAAAAAGACCCTGGAGGGCAATAAGAGAGCTTCGCATGTTAAACTAAAACTTTCCCTTTGGGCTGATAGGATTACTGTCAAGAAGGCCACTAGAAATTCTCCTTTTGAATTGGTTTATGGTGTTCAGTCAAGAATGCCTATTAACAATTTGGTCCCAATTTACAAGTTTATCCAAGATGAAGGAATAGAAATCTCTGAACCCATGGAAGAAAGGATGGTTCAGTTGGTAGAATTGGATGAGATAAGGAGAGAAATCTAGAGAGAAAATATCAAACTACAGCAAAGAATGAAATACCTTTTTGACAGAAGGGCAGATGAGAGAAAGTTTCTGCCTGGTGATTTTGTGTTGCAATGGAATGTTAGGGCTGAAGAGAAGGGCAAGGACAAGAAATATGAATCACTATGGATTGGACCTTTTGTTGTTTCTTGGATTTTTAGAAAAGATTCTTATTTCCTCAAGAGTTTGGATGATGAAGAATAGGAATTGCCAGTGCATGGACAATTCGTGAAAAATTTCTTTAATTAAGCTTTTCTCCATGCAAGTAGTTTGTAGTATGTACAGGTGTGTTTCCCTTATGTTGTGTGTTTATTTCCAGTTTTAGGTTGGTCTGTATTGTGGTCTGCTTCCCCAGAGATCTATGGTTCTTGTTATAACCTAGTGTTTAAACATCCTCAAAGAGAGCCACTGTTGGTGCTATTTCCTACTTAAGTTGTGCCCTGTAATTTTCTTAGGGTCTCTTGTCATTGATAATGTCTAGGGCTTTGAAATGAAGTTTCAGAGTGTTCTTATGCCTCTGCAAGGTTCCTCAAACCCTTAACCTAATTGAAAATGGTTAAAATTGACTAAAAAACCATAATTCCCTCGGTCGGTTCTATTTTCATGTTACTTTTTCGGTCACTTAAGTCACATGTCCATGTTAAATGGGTTGCTTTTTACAAAAGATTATGATTCCTAACCGTTTTAATATTTCCTAAGTCTCGCTATGAAAATTCCCTTTTACGTCATCACCTTATGTGTCAAGCAAGTTGTTTTAAATCTGACGGCTCGCTTAATCGCTTAATCAAAAGATGCACGACATCTAATGAGTAAGTGATTAAGTAGTGGTGATGCGTGTACTTGGTGGGGCCAGACATGTTATAAAAGTCATCAGTTAAAAGGTGAGAAACTATGAAAAGATCAGACAGCACGCATAATCACTTAATTAGAACATGCTCGACATCTAGCGGGTAAGCGATTAAGCGGAGGTGATGCATGTCCTTGGTGGGTCCAGACAGTCATAAAGGTGTTCTGTTAAATAGTGCACAAGTTTAAAAGGATTGAATGGACCGCTTAATCGCTTAAAGGAAAAGTGCACAGAATCTAACGATCAAGTGATTAAATAGAGGTGACACCTGTCCAAGGAAGAATGTGGGTCCAGTCGCAGATGAGTTAAAATGTGTTAAAGCCCAGAAAGATCTGATGGTTGGCTTAATCGCTTATACTCAAGATGCTTGACATCTAACGGGTAAGCGATTAAGTGGTGGCGACACATGTCCTTAGTCGACATTTGTTTCCAGGAAAACAAGATAGCCGTCAGATGCGAAAGATGATGCCCAGAATCAACAGTTCAAATTTGAAGTTGATAAAACAAGTTGCAGAGAGCTATTAAGCCGCAAAATTGAAGCTTGCAGATTAATTGCAGAATGTGTGACATCTCTAGTCGAATAGAATTTGAAAGACTGATTTGACTGGGGTCATAAAATTGATTAAGCAAACTGCAGCCTCAATAATTCACCAAAACAATTTGAGCAAAGATAGAATTGCAAAGAAAACCATCTTCACTCGACTTCTATGCAGAATGGGTAAGCTTACTGATTCACTAGCATTCAAATTGAGGTGAAATTTGCAGCTCAGAAAAATTGTAGTGCTTTGTTTCAATATCTGAATCTAGTATTACGAAAAAATCTTAGAATGGCCCCTAGAGTCAAAATCTCCGGAGAGGTTGATTACCAGAAGAGAAATGTTAGGGAAGACTTGTTGCAACAATTATCACTGTCCTTAGGGGATGCTACACAAGAAAAAAGGATAGTTCCATTACATCCTTGTTTTAAGATTGGAGAAGGATTGTATGATTTCGGTAGATGGGCAAAGGATGCTAAGACTAGTTTTGATGGCCTCACCCTGTTCAGAATGGCCTATAGTAAGAGAAGTGCCTCTACCCCAGACTGTAATATTTGGGAATTAGATGTGGGAAAACTGATAGCTCCCAGTGTGTTCATGGATACTGATTTATTCATCTTGATTGTGAACACTTATGATAAGGTGGCTAGGGTTGTTAGGGACACCCAGTGAGACATACTATTGACTATATCAGCAGATGAAATTAGAAGGATTTTCAAGTTAACTGACACCTCCCAAAATATGGATGATATTGACCTTGAGTACTTCAAGGAAATATACAAGAACCAAAGAGATTTTTATAGAGGTGAAGTAGTAAAGGGGTATGTTAACACAATAGGGGACTTGGTAGTGGTAGGGTCTAGAACCCGAGAACCCTTCAAGTTGGATCTTTTCAATGTCAAAGACAAAAAAATGTATAGTGCTCTATGCAATGTTTAGGGGATAGATGAAGAGGGGGTAATGCCTGTCCATATAATGTTGATGGTTGTTCAGATTTTGTGTCCCCACTTGTCAGTAGTGTTTGACTATGCATCTTATATTGCTCAGGAGATGCATGATGGTTTGTCAGGGATCCAAGATGGAAACATACAAAAACCAATGGGTTGGTATTCCCTCATGATGCATATGTTCTTATTTAACAATGCAGACTTCTTTGAAGAAGAAATGAAATTGGAAAAATTCCAAGATGGTAAAGAATTGCCTGTTCAGATGTGGAGTGCAGACTTGTCTTGGGATAGGAAGAATGCCAGTTATGTGTATTTTAACAAAGTTTTTGCCACTAGACTCAAGTCACTGCTGAGTAACTAGACTGCTAGGGTTCATAATGAAATGATGATGCTTTTAAGGCCTATGAAATATGCCCCAGAGTTAAAAATTGCTCACAATTGGGGAGATTTAATCTTATACCCTTTTTCCATAGTAATTAGGGTTTATGATTTTAGAGGTACCCCTTATGTGCTACCTTACAGAGTCCCTCTCAAGATTGGACTAGCAGAGATTATAAGGCAATTAGGTGGGTTACAGGAAGAATCCTTGACTGGAAAGATGAAAGGAAGTATCTTTCCTACCCTCACCAGAGCCCATCACTTTATCATAACCAAAGGTGGGTGGACATAGTTTGATAAATATTTTGAGCCTTATCACTTAGCCACTTATGTGTCCAGATGTGTACATAATGAGGATTTTATCATGGGTATGTTCAGGAAGAGGACTAATTGTATAATGTTGAAGCATCAATTCAATTATCCAGAGGATATCATCAGGAACATTTTTGGCCTAGATGTTTAAGAAGTCAGGAAGGAAAAATGGATGGCATACAAGAAATCTTTGGACTTTGTCTAGAATTTTGACAAGACTTATGATCCGTTAAAGGATTTTTTCCCATGGTCTTACAAAATTGATTCCCTAATAAATATTTTTGAGGGAATAATATAAACTCTAAATGAGAAGAGGCAGAGCGCAATTGAGACTGATCCAGAAAGGGCTCTCACTATTTTGAATAAATTTCCACAAAGCAGAATAGTCCCACTAGGGAACTATGTAGTGTATAAGAGAAGAGGATATACCACTATTGCTCCCAATGTTGACAAGTCCCTTCAGCATAAGGGAAAGAGGCCAATAGATACTGATGTTCAAGATGTACCCTCTCCTAAGAGGCAAAGGATGGAAACAAAAGAACAGGGAGTGAACTATATTCTCCTTCCCAATCCCCCATGCAGTATGATGACCAGACCATTGCTGAACAACTGGTCAAAATGAGGAATGTTGGTGAAGTGGTTGTTACCACTCAAGAACTACAAGAAGGGATGCCAGAGGCACCTAGACATACAACATCTGACCTCACAGTGGTAGAATTTTCTGGTAAGGAATTAGATCCT
This sequence comes from Thuja plicata, assembly GCA_018584345.1. Taxonomy (NCBI): domain Eukaryota; kingdom Viridiplantae; phylum Streptophyta; class Pinopsida; order Cupressales; family Cupressaceae; genus Thuja; species Thuja plicata. The sequence continues at coordinate 1,065,040 of MU227534.1, read as the reverse complement.
GTGACCAAACAAGCCAGTGATGAATTCTTGTCTGATGACAGTTTCATCAAAACTAGGGCTTTCATTCAATTCTTATGGAGGTGCCATATTGATGAGTACCATAATAAATGCCAGAAGATGCTAGAGGCTCAACCCAAATCTGCCAAGGAGGATATAGAGAAATAAGTTAAGAAGGAAATGATATCAAAATTTGATAAAATTACTCCTGAAGAGGGCAGACAGATGGTCAAAAGGCAAGGAGTTCTCATAGTGCCACAATGGGACCTAGCGGATGCAGTGGTCTTTGATGCTGTGAGAAAACAAGCAAAACCTATGACTACTGCTGGGACATCAATTGGTGCCTAGTTTAGTGAGGATCATGCAGCTTTGGCCATCTGGTCACTAAAGAAAATGGACAAAAGGAGAATAAGAGAAGATGATGAGACTGAAGACACAGGCAGTCTAATTGTGAAGAGGGTTGTTGACACCTCAAGAACTGAAGCGGCTAAGCTTATTGTACAAGTAGCCAATTTAAGCATGAAAGTATTAGAGAAAGAAAAGGAAGCCTATGTTAGTCTAAATGAGAAATATGAGCTTGTACTCAAGGCTTATAATGAAGAGAAGGTCAAATCCTTGATGAAAGACAACAAAATAGTAAAGTTGGAGGGTAAACAGAAGATCCAACTTGTGTCCCAAGGACTAATAACTCAGGAACCTCATCAGCCCTCCTCCTCTAGTCCATTTATCACATATCCCCCATCCCCTGCACCTCTAAGTCCTACTACTCAAGAGGCCATTGATGCTAAAAGAGCAGAATTGGAGGCTGAGAAAAATAGGTTGATAAATGAAAGAACAAGGTTAGAAGAAGAGGGCAAAAGGGACCTTGAAAATTCTCAGGCATAAAAAGAGGCTGAGGAATTGGTAAAAAAAAAAAATTCAGATTAGATCTTTTCAAACCTCAAAAGGTGTGCCAGTGAAGTTAATCTTTCTAACCTCTACTTACTGGGAAAAAAGATTGCAAGCATCACCAGCCGGCGTGAGGATGAAAAGAAGCAATGAGAGATGATAGTGAATAACTAGAAAGGGAAGGCACCCCATGTCAAATCTTTCTATTCCCTCTCAAAAGAACAAAATAACATTGATATTATCATGACAAACACTCATAAGTGTCTCAAATTGATGGTCAGTTTAGACACCAAGAAGAAAATGGTCATGAAGAAGATCACAACTCTGAGAGGAGAATTTTCCAAGGATAGATATGATATGTATCCCAATATGTTCAAAGAAGATGGGAATATAAAGAATGAAGCCCTATGGCTGAGGTAGTTAAATGAAGCACTGACTAGCAGGACAAAAAGTATTGTCACATTGGCAAACACTTGTTGGTTTGTGCTAACTGTTGATATTTTGAACAAAGCCAAGGCATTTTTTGAATCTTGGGAGGTAGAATTTGAGAAGGCTAACGGTGATTGGGAAGAGTTCAACAGCCAAAAAGATGAAGTTCTCAATTTCAGTTGGCCGAGTGATGAGGTGATCACTACATGGGTTAGCAAATATGGTATAGTTACCCTGGTGGCATGAGATAGTAAATATGAAGGGGACAGCTAACACCAAGAAGGTTGAGTGAAGAGAGAAAATAAGATATTAGGGCCTCTGCATCAGCAAGAGAACACAATCCAGATGACAAAGACCCAACTTCCTTAGAGAAACTTCAAGCATTCAGGTGGTCACAAGACAAAAGATTACATGGCTCATAGCAAAAACTTGTTATCCCATCTGCCTGAAGTTTTGTCTCTTCTTGAAACTGTATTTTGCCTTTTATCCCAGTCATCTGTAGCTTGTTTCATCCTTATTTTCCAAAAGGATTCCAAGATGACTGTGGCTGCCTATAAGTATCTAGTTGTAATATTGTAATGAGGATGGTAAAAATAAGACTACAAGGTAGATTACTGAATTGTGTCTGACTATTGGTTTTGAGTCTTTGTGAATGTACTAGCATTCAAATCTACATTAATAAAATACAATGGAATCTCCATTTTGATATCTATGATGTCTTCTTGCATTTACTATTAATTCTTGTATGTTCAATTTGCAAGGCACTTTGAGTATACTGGTTATAAGGTAGTCATGTTCTTGTCTATGAGTTGCTTTCAAGGAAAGTTTTAAATCTTGTAGATGATTGCAGAGGATTAGGGTTTATGTAGGGATTTGATATAGGGGTATGAGGATGAGAGGATATTTTGTAAGGCATTCTATCTGGGGTTCATTTGCATTTCCATTGATTATTTTTAATATATGTATGCTCTATTTTGACTCTATCACCCATGATTAGGCAGTGGTCATAAATGCTGACAAGTGGTTGTTATCATCAAATTCAAATTCAATCAATCTTTATACTTATGTTATTTCAAGTATAAGTCTAGTTAATTGTATTTAGTACAATTCATCTTTGTGATTCCTTGAAGAGTGAATCAATAGGTTAGCCTTCCTAGGCCTAAATGGCATAAAAAGAAGAAGGATCTCCAATCCTTAATCCACTATTAAAACTGCTGAAAGCTGATA
>MU227534.1:1042154-1062449 GCA_018584345.1 Thuja plicata | reverse complement strand
GGCCTAAATGGCATAAAAAGAAGAAGGATCTCCAATCCTTAATCCACTATTAAAACTGCTGAAAGCTGATACTCTGTCAAAGGTGTACCCGCCTGGGTGTGTGGAGCCCAAAGTGTAGAAGGATTTTTTGTCCTTGTTAATTAACCCTTTTCCTTGTGAGAATCTAACTTGGGTATAAGAGAGTCTGGCATTTATTGTCATTATAATTAATTCTGCAAGAAAAAGAGCTAACAGAAGGTTCCTAGGATGATTAGGAAGTCAATTAGCAAAATTTGTCAACAACAAAAGTTGCTAATTGCAACTTTTAAAAATATGGTTACCCAACATTCATAACCAACCAAAATTGGTTTGAACTTAAGGGATTAGATTTAAAATTGTGTCAACAATTTAATTCAAGGTTGTTGAAAAGCTTTTGTATTTAAACATTTAAAATCTAATAAAGAAAATTGTGTTTTCCCGTAAAGATCTCAGGTTTCTCATTGTGTACGGAGTTGTATGGACCCTAATGGTGAAATAAACTTGATATGAAGTTGGAGAATTGTGTTACCTTTTATTTGAGTCCAGTTAGAGGTTCTGAGGTGGAGCGTTGAGGGAGAAATCCTATCACAATCACTAACAAGTTGAGAATTTGACAAAAACTAGGGTTTCAAATTTCTCTCTCCATATCTTGAGATGTAACCATGGGAAAATTCTAATTCTAGTTTATATTGGAGGTTGGAGAGTTTACTTTAGAATGCATTTGGTTTTAGAGTGGGAGGTTGCATTTTTGGAGAGATATGCATGAAATAATAGCCAGGCATCCGAATGTAACTGGTAGAGAAGCATAGGATGATTTCTTTCAAACCCCATAAATTTTTATGGGTGTTATTTCAAGGCCCAAGAATGGAGGATTGATGGTATTTCATGTACCCCAAGTTTTTCCAAGTGTTGGATTGGAGAAGTCCAAGGTTTGAAGGGTACTTCCTTCTTTAAGTGCTCTAATTAGCCCTTCTAAGCCAAGGTGAGGGTTTCTAGGTCGAAGGAGTTGTTCAAGGTTTCAACACCTGTCCTTTTGGAAAAGTGTTGTCTGAACTATTGCTTTCTAAATGTGCAATTACCTTTCTAGGTTGTTTGGGAGATTTGGTGACAAAACTAGAAAAGGTGTCTAGAAAAGGCTACTAGGAAACCAGTGCATTCTAGGCCTTTGAGGTGTTGAGTGAATTTCGAATCAAAGAGTCAGTTTGGTTGTGTTATGGAGTGTCAAGGAGATTATTTTGGCATGTTGAACTGATCTCGAGACTTATGAATTGGTTGGAGTATCCTTGAGCAAGCAAGGTAGACAAGAGACACTCAGGAAATAGGGGAGCATCAAGTTAAAAGGATGTGTGTGATGGAAAGCAACTCTGAAAGGGGTTATGGGGGATTCAATATGAAGAGTTGGTGAGTTAGGAAGAAGATAGTTTAAGGTGTGGAGCCCTGGCCTGAGATATACCAAGATAGAGGGGTAGGATGCTTGTTTTGATCAAGTAAGGACTTGAGTTGGTTCAAGTTAGTTAGGAGGTTGAGAGCTTGCATCACATCACCACTAAGGAAACCTTAAAATTCACCATTTTAATATGTTATTTGACAAGTTTGACATCAAGATATAAATATAAATAACAATAAAAGAGTCAATATTAGACATATCCTCACATAACCAAGAAAATACATATCCTAATATTTTTCAAGTATCATCTTTCTTTACTTATGAAAACTTCAATTAATTGTCTTGAAAAACCATACCTAGTGTCAATATCATTATAATGTTTAAAGTGACCAATAACAATATAATACCATCAAACCATACATAAAAATAAATAATCCTTATCTAAATAACCCTAAACTAAATAACACTAAACCTTCTTTACAGTCTTGGAAAACAAGCACGTGTCTACTAAATTTATCTCTTTAATCTAAAGGGCTTGTCAGATTTCATTGTCCCACTCAATATAATTTAATTATATGGTAGAACAAATGTTTTTAAAGAGGGAGAGACACAGACAGATGATAGAAAGTGCAAATGTAAGTATATTACATTTGCAGATAATGCCAAAATTAGTCAAGTATTCATAGACACGAAGTTTGAAAATTGCAGACATTTGAACTTTGTTTAATATTTGTCAAATTTAACGTTTACTCCAACAATGGCTTATGCAACACATCAACATTTTCATTAATATTGGTCATTGTGAAATTAAGTTTAATATTAGATTTCTGCATTGAAGATTGACATTTAGACATCGGTATTTAAGTTTTGCATCGTATCACTATCGATTTAAAAACTGATAATACACCCGTGGTCTACATGTTCTTAAAATCAACCAGAGTTGGTATAATGTTATTATTTGATTGATATGCGCCAACTAGCACTGAGTTGAAATTTCTAAAGATACTAGAATCATGTGATTTCAGTTTTTGCCTAAAAGGATTTTGAAGTATTTTGAATTTTTTATTAGTATATTAAATATAGTATGGATTTTATTTGATTGATATGCCTCAACTAGTACTGAGTTGAAATTTATAAAGATACTAGAATCATGTGACTTCATTTTTTCCTAAAAGGATTTTGGAGTATATTGAATTCTTTATTAGATATTCATATTCAATATAATAGACAAAATTTTGGAAAGATCTTTATAAAACTTGTGTGAATGGTGTAAGAGCAATTAGAAAAATATGATAAACGCCATGTTTATTATATCAGTCAATTACTTGTCTTGGATCTCTAATGTGCTACCTATTGTAAAAATATGGTGGTCATATTTATAAATTTTATAGAGCCCTTGCAGTATTAAAATTATTGTAGATTCTATTTTTATTTATCAATTATTTTCATTTACGGGTGATTTATTTTTAATAGATTCAAATTGTCAATAATCTCCATGATCAACATGAAACTACTTTTACATTGGAATGTATTTTAAGTTGGCAAATGTGGAGCTACTTATCCAATCATGACAGTTTTCTTTCATTATTTACTATATAAAATATCCTAAGATCATATAAATGGGATATGTCAAACCAAAGGATAGGGAAATCAATTTTTGTAACATCCCAATGATATCACAATGAACATTTGCTAAAATCTTAAGTTCATTTTTATGTCCAAATACAAGATGTTCAAGATTCATTCCACTGATATATCAAGAATGATGAAAAGCATGAGAAAACATATGTGCATTCCATACCAATATTAAGATGTTGTAAAAATAATGATAACTTCATCAACACTTATGTTGTGGACTATAATCCATACAAAAAAGGTTCCAACGCAATGAAAAAATTACATAAAATGACAAAAAAACCTTATTTTATATATTTGACAACATATTATGATGATGAAGAAATTAAAGGTAAGAATGAGGATCTCAGAGGAAAGTCAAGGAGTGTCACAATGACTCTTAAAGTGTTGCATGTCCTTTATATCCTTTATATTTATAGTGATTCATTATTAACTCTTCAATTATGTCACCAAATTAATATCTTAGTTAATTAAAAATTGTTTAGCACATAAGTTCAACTATCAATTGATTAATATTGATATGCTTGGTGTAGCCTCAAAATCACTTTAAATGTAAGACGATATCATGAACCACTCTTTGCCCAAGACTCAAAAACTCAAATATGGGGTGCCTCATGTCAAATCATTATTTGAGTACATCATGTGAACTAATACAACAAAATAGAAAATTATTTTTTTATATAGTCTCAAAATATTTTAAATAGAAAATTTTGAAGTCATGTTGTCTCCCATACTAATTCATTCTTATGGATTCACAATTTAAAATTTTCTAAATGTGTTTCAACGACAAAACGAAAATCTATCTTTTAGTAGAATAAATATTTATAAATAAATAAAATCTCCATAAAGAAAATTTTTAAGATCAAACAATATCATTTTGATCCCCTCATGCACAACATGATAATCTAATAGAAATTTTAAAATCTCTTTTTTTTTAATATAATTATGGCATTATTTTGGACTTTTAGAATTAAATATAAATCTTTAATTTTTGTAAAATGAAATACAAAAGGGATTCATACAATAGATCCATATACTACCTACTTTAGCATGAATAAGAAACAAAGAAACAAAAATTTAAAATTAATTAAGGGAGGGAAAAAAATTTCAATACGTACAAAAGAGGAAGAAAATTTGAAAGAAAAAAAATTAGGATTTCCCCAACACAAAATTAGTCCATTAAAATTTAATTTCTTTAATCTAAGCAATCCTTCCGCCAAAATATTTCTTCCATTACTTTCTATTTTTATGAGGCTTTTAAAAGTTTTTCTTTTCCAAAAATAAATGAATAATTATAAAGTTGTCATTCTTTTCATTTTTATTCATTTTTCAATCTCTTTCTTAAGACTATAGGAATTAGGTAGTCCTTGCATAAGTGAATTTGGTAAAGTTTTTAATGTGACTAGTGACGTTGGTGTGATACATCGTCTAGTACCATGAGACTTGGAGGAGATTAGACTTTGTGACCTTGTGCCAAACACAAGAATCTCTCATCAATTCGCAGACCTCCAACCATAATGTTTTGATCAATTATTCATATTAATTTTTTCTATTTTATTTCTCTTTTCATTTATTTATTTCAGATAAATAATCTTTAGCACTTAATTCAAAATACTTAAATCATTTTTTCATTTCTAGGCATAGAAAATAATTTCAAATAATTTTCAAAGCTTTATCCCAATTTAATTACACAAATGAAGTAAGTCTAATTTAATTTATCCAACCAAATGAAATACTTTTATTGTATACAATAAACCATATTTTTATAAATTAAATATAATTTCAAATCCATTTCACTAGCAACTCCTCTTTTTCAAATTTTCCAGACTTCTAAATACATTGAATATTATCAAAACTCGATGATTAAAACTTCAAATGTAGTCAAAATAAAAAAATATTAACATTCATCATTGAAATCATACATTTATAATTATTCCACAAGATAACCTTCTAAGTCATCATTGATTTCGATCCAAACCTAAAAAGGGTAATAATGACCATCTCACATTGTAACATAGTGTGATAGATATTACCAAATTCACTTAACCTAAAATGGCATCTCCAAGGTAAAGGTTTTGATGATAACTGCAAAAGAAAATATTAATTTTTGAAATTTTTCAGAAAAAGGGAAAGTCCTTGTCGAGATAGATAAAATGGTTTTAACAACTTTTTACATGATTTGATGTTTTGGCAGCAAAACCTAGTGTGTATTTAAAGGCGAATGTAGTGAATTTTTTATTATCATTTTCATTTCTGTGAGCTAGTGAATGTTGAAGTGCAAATGAAGCTTTGGAGACAAAGTTAATAAAATAAAATAAAAAATTTATTTAGAATTTTAGCATGGATCCATTTAAAATTGTATCTCACGAAGATGAACCATCTCATAAATTTGGGTCTTATAAAAGAACGTGTGGAATATTTGTTGGTGGGTGTAGTCTCAACAGTACTTGCTAGGGTTCTGTGTGTAGAGAATATATACAAATTTTTGGAAGTATAATTGGACAAATATGATGTAATGAGAGCATACAAATATTGAAACTTCACTATCTAGACAATTTCTAATCTAACGCATAAAGGATTAGATGCGCGGAGTTAATTTCAAATGGTAATTAATGAACAAATTATCTTAATTGTATTAAGTAGAATCCATGATGATCACATCTTTCTAGACAGGCCTTCTCAAATAACCAAAGAGGCAATCAAGGAAGTAACAAGTCTTTGCTTGGTCGGTTTTGTGTCAATTATGAAGTCAACAAAGAACAAGCAAGTTACAAATTTAACTGATATAATAGGAGAATGGAGGGCATTATAGATTGACACAATTAAAAACCTAGTGGTAAAGTATGTAGCTTTTAGTATAACCTACAAAATCTACTTCTGAAACTGGAAAGGTTCCATTTTAGCTATTGATGTGTATTTTGAACACTAGATGGTGAAAGAAGGTATGGATCTCGATCTATGTGAATTATTGAGATTGCAATTATTGCAGAACCTTATGTTGACCAAGAAGGGAGGAGATTCTTTTTAATTTGGATCCTTAGCGGTCTTTATGGTATTATATTTTATGAAATCTCTTCTATTATAGGAGAATTTTGTATGGAAAGAAGGTTTTTCCATAGGAAAACAAATTTTTCACTACTTAAGCAATTGAAGGATAAAAAGTACAGTACATGCAAAATTTACTTTGATGAGATCCATAAATAATGAACTATAAGATTCATAATCCTGAAAGAAAAATATGTGGAAAGATACAAAGATGACATCACACTTCTAGGGGACATAGATCATTTCTTCATAGAAGTAATTCTACAAAGAAAATATGCACTAAAATAATTTGGATATGAAATTAGTATGGAGGAAAGTGTGTTGAATGTACGTAGAAGAACTACTCAAATGTCCTGTAGATTTGATAGAGGACAAGTTTGGTACATATGAAGAATTAATTGGAACTATTGCTTTGGTTAGTGCTACTTCAGGATAATTTACCTCTGAAAAGAGAAGGTCCAATAAAACCATAGAGGCCCCCTCCTCTTCTATATCAAAGAAGAAGATGAAGATAAAATGAAAGAATAAAACAACAGTTTTCATTGACTTGGATAAACTTAAACAAATTATGAATAATGTTGAAGAGCAAAGAGAAATCAATACTTCTCATGAAGAATAAACACCTAAAGAAGTTTCAGATGACTCTGATGAGGACCCATATCAAGTAAAATATATTGAATAAGGTGTTGATGGCATAAATAAAACGTGTGATACTTTCTTTTCTAGACCCCTGTATGAAAAAGTAAGAATAGAAGAATCTCTGATTACCCATATGTTCCAGAAAAACATTGTTCCCTATGATATTATGAACATAGTTTTTGACTTTTTATTTGAACATTTGAATGAACATCTAAAAAATTTATCTATTGAAGAGTGAAGACATATTTTTTCCATTAGTATGAAAGGAAAAATAGTTTTGAAACCGTCAGTATCACAAACACCGAAAGACAAGGTTAGAGAAAATTGACAGATAAGTTCAACCAAACCCGACGATACAGTGCAACCCAAAAATATTACAAAGGAACCCAACAGAGTAATCTAACAGAGAAAACCTGATAGAGTAACCCAACAAAAAGATCACAGTGCAACTCAACATAATAGATGACAGTGGAACCTGACAGACCAAAGAGCATCTTGAGCACTAGTCTACCGAGAGACAGTTAGAATCCTAAGAAATGTGGATCTAACTTCCACACCAGATAAAACACTTGTGTTTTATATTTTTTCTTTTCTATTAGCTTTAAATCCATTTCTTGAGGGACAAGTAATGTAATTGTAATTGTTTTAATCAGTCTAATTGTTTGAAAACATGAAAACTAGGAGATCAATGTCAAGTTGTAAACCTTCGATCATAGAGTTATCTTTGTAATACATGAAACTCATTTAGGTCAATTAAATATATATATAGATATGCAGTCTATCATAAAACATGTGTGTGGTGATGATTGTAGTCGAGGAGCACATCTATGGATTAGACTAAGAGTTTCAAGCAAAAGAACAACAAAAGATGAATTGGGTTATCAAGAAACAGATTCAAGGCTATCAAGCAACATAGGTATTGATCAATCACAATAGGTGATACATTATACATGCAATCTTTAATGGATCTGTAACCAGCAATTGTAGATTGTATATACTTAGGTCACTAAATATTTTTTCACTACATTCTAACAAGTGTAGCCAATAGAAGAAATCCTTGAGAAAGCTGGATTTAACAATCCTTTGTAAATCTCTTAACCGAGTGCACACTAAACAATGTTGCTAAAATATCTTAACAGAGTAGACCTTAACCAGTCTCTAGATAATACTCCTAAAATTGTAGATTATCAGAAGTGATCAAGTTGTAAGCCTTAACCAGCCCCTTCCATTCTACAGATAGTCAAGCTTTGTGGGTTTCATCCCCACCACAATTTTTACCTTCTAACAGGGGTTTTTTGGGTTACCAAATCTTGTGTCAAGTGTCTATACATTTCATGAATTTTTCTATGAATGTTTTACATTCTAATTAGTTTATGAATTGATATTACATACACAAAGATAGAATAGCAAAAATGCTTGGTAATACAATATATTGATTACAAAAGGATAGAAGATAATTGATAAATGTTTTGAGGGTATTGATTCACCCCTCCCTTCTCAATACACCATTCCATTATTTCCAACAATTGGTATGAGAGCTAGATCTCTTATTTGGAAAAGTTTAAAGACTTAAGAGAAAAGTTCATAGAATGGAAAGGTACAAGCTAGACAAGAGTATTGAGAATCATAAGTTAGAGATACAGATATTTTATGAATAATATAAAGAAACTAGAATCAAGATGAGACAACTACTGGATGAAAGAAAGATTATGGCATCTCACTGCAATGAAACAGACTATCATGAAGAAGAGATACCTGATCTATATGAGCCATCACAATCTACATCTAGCAAAGCATCAGAGACATCTGAAGAAATAATCACAAGTCTGAATGAAATCAATCAACATCTAGCTGGACAAGTGAAATCACTAAAAATCGGGCAAGAGACATAGATGGTAAGAATTATTGATGTCATGAACAATGGTAGACAAGCTATGCAAAAAAGAACACTAGCTATTGATGACAGGAGAAATATTACTGAAAATATACAAGAGAAAGAGTCATAAATACAAAATCTTTCAGAACATTATCATGAGATCACCAATCAGATTATTCTTATGAGTTAGGAGACAAACCAAATGAACATAGAACTCATTGAAAGGATAGAAGCTATTGGTGATCTAAGAGAAGAAAATGAAAAACTAAAGCATGAAGTAAGAATTCAGAAACAACATAATGACATGATTAAGAGAGTTGAAGAAAGCACCAAAAAGATGGATGATTTTCTAGATGGACAAAGAAGAGTGAACAACAATACTGGACTAGGTATACTGAGAATGGAGAATCACCATACCAAGTTGATCCAAAGAATTTCTATGCAAATCCAAGACCAAGAAAGAAGTCATGCAATCACTATGGAAAACCAGGGCACACATCAAATGTTTGTAGGAGGAAAATAAAGAGTATTCCTAAATCCACACCTTCACTCAAAGGAAATTGTTATAAATGTAACAAGAAAGGACATAAAGAATATAAATTTAAATCTGAGGTAAAACAACCAAAGAAGGAAACCTACATGGACCAATACTGTCCTACTTGTGAAATGCATGGGCACACATCTCTTTAATGTAGGAAGAAGAAAAAGCAAGCATGGAAGCCTAAAGAAAATGAAAATTCTTATCAACTGAAAATATTCGGTAACTCATATGTTTGGGATTAAAATACATGGGAAAAATGCACAACATGTGGAATATTTGGACACATAGCTGCAAACTGCATGAGAAAATGGATGAGAAAATCTAGGAGCTAGACTAACCCCAGAATGGCATGTTTACACTGTCATTAATTTGGTCATCTAAGGAAGGACTGTAGAGACCAAGTGATAGAAATCAACACCTTTTCCAATGGAAACACCATTGAAGGCATTGAGAAAATGAGAAAAAAAATGTGGAGAAAATCTACTAACATTGATGATGTTGGACCAAGCAATACAATTGGTGACACCTTATCCAATGGATCTGGTGACATCACCACCCCCACCTAAGATGACTAAGTAAGTATGTACTACACTATAACATTTTATACTTTATATTAATTTTATTATACATAGTTAAAATGCCAAACTAACATGATTAAAGATGCACTATAGTATTACTTGTTATGATTTTGTGATTTCAATCTCGTCGGTTAATGCATACCAAAAATAATCGGTTAACATACAAAAGTTAAGTTGTCAAAGCATACCAAGAATCATCGGTGTATATGTGAAAACCAAGTTTATCAATGCAACCCGAGACTCGTCGATAATCAAGTAAAAAGCATTGTTGTCTTCACTAGATACTGAGATCCATCGGTAAACATGTGAAAATTTGAATGAGTTGACACTTGCCCCAAGCATCTCTTTTTCACCGAAAACAAAGTTGGCATATAACCCGAGAAACTCTGTCTTCAACACCCGACAAGTGGGTAGAGCATTAATTGTGCCACTTAGGGCATTGTCTATAAATAGGGTGACGAAAGAGCTCATTATTCACAAAGTGAGTTGGAGTGAAGAAGAAGAGCAAAGAGAAAAACTAGAGAGACCAGATTATAGAGCACTCCAAGATGATTCATGGCATCCAGATTCCAAACAAATAGTAGCTATTGAAGGTTAAAGTAAGTAACAAGATCACTGAGCTCACTATTTTGTTTTACAGAAAAGCCCTAAATTTTTGAAATCATGGAAACCACTTCCCGTGCAACCAAGATCAAGAATTATAAGGAGAAGAAGGTGAATCCGATAAAAAACTCCACCTGTGAAGAACCAAAGTATAAAATATGCCCAGAGGTTGCTTCGCAACCTGATGACGTTGGTGCATTCTCTACAATTCCACCTAGGGTTTTACTTATTGAAGATGTTTGTTCCTACATTCATTGAAAAATCACCAAAATATCACCAAAATAGGAGATCTTGAAGTTGATCAAGCTTACAAGAATCTTTGCATAGGTGAAACCATTAATGAGGAACACAAACACATAGAGATCAAAGGGTTGACTTCTGCCCTAATGTTCCCAAGAGAGTTCAAGACCAGATGGTTTTGGGTAGTGCTAAGTAGAGTGCATGACCAAAAGATGTGGCTAGATGAGAAAAACCTGATCATCAAAGATGTGATACATGTTGTTACTGGTTATCCAATAACCGACAAAGAAAAAGAACTTAAACATCGTCCTCGACATAAAATTTAGAAGATGATAGGAGCAGTATGGGATAACAGAGAATTAAAGGTTAACACCATCACAAATCAAGAATTCAATATCGGTGCATGTGTACTAGGCTACAAGATATATCAATCCAGTAGGCTAAACATCATCACATGTGGAGCATTTGACTCTGCTTATAAGATTGTCAAGAAGGGTCTAGAATTAGATCTATCTGAGCTTCTACTGAAGCAATTAGGTGAGAACATGGGGACAATCAGGTCCACAAAATCAAATTTAGGTAAGTTTGGATCACTCTTAATGTGTATATTTTTCTACTTTCAAAACTTCTTTCCATCCATAGGAAATGTCAACTAGGGTACCACCCGACCAGTTGTGTGTGTGATTTTTGTACCTATTTAAGAAAGACACAACACTTCAATAGATCATTGCATTAGCTAAAAATGGGTTAGATGAGCATATAAAACCAACTAATATCGACCTAGTGCTTTCTAACTAAGAAGAGTGTGATTAATAATATAATAGCCCTCATATTATGCTACTATCAGTGACATATACGACTTAGCAAGAAATATTTGAATTAAAACAAGCTATTTAATCATTTAAGAAATGCATTCTAGCTCTAAATATGGACATTATAACAATGCATGGTAATGAAACTATGATATGAAAATGAAGCTATCTAAATCTTAGCAACATAACAATGTATTTTTAATATGAGACGAAGGCTTATATACTCTCAAAAATGTCTTCTATTTATAGAAGAATAAGGAGAGAGAGAGGGGGGGACAAGGTGCATTAATGAGTTGAAGAACTCATTAATGGTGGTGTAAGAGCAATAAATGCCAAAGGCATTCAATAGGCATGGGGAAGACATGGGCTCAAGGAATCTGCATTAATGAGGCATTAATGAGAGCCTTAAAGAAGCATGGGAAGGGTGTAAGAGGATGGCTTGAGAAAATGGACTTGAGAAAGGAATCTTAAGGTTCCTTGACTTTCTCAAGTGGGTGAAGTTGTTAATCATTCCTTAATGGAATGTGAAAATATTAGGAGGTGGGTTAGGATAGAATTAGAATTAGATTTAGATTAGCATGGGGTGAATGGGTTGGGATAGGTTAGAACCCAGGGTAGAAGTGGTTGAGATAGGTTAGGTTAGGGTTTAGGGGAATATAAATGAAATGAATTAAACTTATTTAATTCATTCAAAAATAGGGTATTAATTGTTTAAACAATTAATTGCTTTTTAATAATTAATAGGACTATAGCCAATTAAATTAAATTAATTAGGCTAGGGGAATGGGTTATTGTTAGGGTTTAGGGGAATATAAATGAAATGAATTAAACTTATTTAATTCATTCAAAAATAGGATATTAATTATTTAAACAATTAATTTCTTTTTAATAATTAATAGGACTATAGCCAATTAATTTAAATTAATTAGGCTAGGGGAATGGGTTATTTGCAAGTGAACAATTGATTTAGGGGTTTATTTAATTCCTTTATAATTAAATACTATAGCCATTTTTGAATTTGATTGGATTTAATTGGTTCAAATTGATTTTAATTGTATGGCTATAATAGTTAATATAATTCAGTGATAAAAATCACCTAGGACATCAAATTTGATTTAAAAATAAATTATGCCAAAGTAACATTGTCATGACATAATTGGGGGTATGATCACACTTAGGGGAAATAGGGTCTATAGTCAGAATAGACCAAAATCAGGTGGTTACATTTTCCCCTCTTTGAATTGATGTGTGAGTAACGCATTGATTCAAAGAAAGTTTTTGATTTTCTACTTCAGAAAGATTGACAATTCCGTTCTTGGTTGTCGAACGAAATGTTGATGAGATCAGCCTCGCACTTGATCAAACTAAACTGATAGAATTGACATTGAACTTGGTTGTCATACAAAGGTCAATAAAATATTTTAAAGATACCAATTCTGAACTTCGTTGTCATCCAAAGATTGATAATACTGATTCTGAACTTGGTTATAGTTCAAAAAGTCAGTATGAAGCTGCCAGGAGCTTAGTAAGAATCTTTTAAAATGAGGAAACACAAGATATCCAGCTTATGAGAACCAAATATTTCTATCCAACAGTTCTAACTTAGTCAAAGAAACTATCATGCCCCTAGGTTGTTTGATAACGAAGTTGTTTTAATGTTGTTTCGAGAAAAAAATTGATTGATGATAGTGTGATCATGCCCTGTCGGGAATGAAATTGAAATAAAATTCCCTCTATTGAAATGTTGTATCACTTGTAGTGATCGGGTAGGGGAATGAAAGAATAGATTATAAGAAGTGAAGAAATGAAGGTGTGTTAAGAGTAAACACATGAGTACCAAGTTAATCATGTTCTGAAAAAGGTGAGTTTGATTTTGTTCCCGATAAATTAGAGATTTTGAGAATCATGGATATGTAAATATCTTGGATTTCAGATGAATAAAAAATAGAAAGAAGTTTGATCTCAAATCCTTATGTTGTTCTTTCAAAAATGCATCATGCAATCTCTAAATGCAGCTATATGCAGACTCTTAGGACTTGTCACTGATTTGCAAATATTACAACATTTGTATCATCATTGGGCACTTTTTAGAATGGATACCACCGGATAGTAAAACCATCACTAATACCCATTGATATTATGAAAATATGAATACTATATTTATTGGAATGTCAGAAATAGACTTAGGTATCAAGGCATAGAAGCCAAGATAAAAATAGTCACCTTCCTTTTATTATATCAGAATTTGTCTAAGGCAAGATATTGGACCCGCAATGACCTTGAAAATTCATGTCCTTGGGTACATTATGCTTCATATACCTTAGTGAGAATTTGAATCAGAAAATAGACAAGGGAATTGTTCCAACCTCACCATAGTTTACACATATAACAAAGATCGAGATATATGTGGCTATCCACCCATAGTGGTAGCTCTTACCAAAAGCATCCAAGTTAGGTGAAATTTATAGGATTACTTGGAACAATAACCATATGAAAAAAACCAAGAAAATGTTATGACCCCTATCCCTGCGACTCTTTGTCTTTCTGCAAACATCATGGAGTAACTCAGAAGGTATAACAACATTAATTGAGAATCAATAAAAATTCATAACTACTTAGATGCCCCTAGTTAAACATCATCAGGACATAAAAGAGTTATGATCAATCCAAGACCAAACTATGTTTAAGAAATACTGTTGATTCATTTTTCAAGCACAGTATAGATTCATCAATCAAAAAGTTTGAAATTCAAGAAAATATGGCATCCATTTTCCTGTATGCAATCTTGTTGCTTTTTGGAATCCAATGTAGGTCTTAGCAACACCGTTCATTTTAGTGCAATGTTTGTGTCATTTGTTCATGAACGTGATAGCGGTAGTGAAAGCATCAAAAAGCATCATATCACAAGACAAACCATCCTATGAAGATGTAGTAGACACAAATTATCAGACTGGAAAAGATGCCCCTAGTGCAGAATGACTTGTTCCATAGAATCGAAAAGATAGACAAATCCCAAGCAAGGATAAGATAGTCGTAAGGAAACAAACTCAAAATTTTAGCATAGGTAAAGTTGTGACAGCTTAGTATTTGTGATGCTTTGATAGATGGAGTGCAGAACACAAGTGATGCTTGATTGCCAAGTTTTCACCACTTGGAAAGATCTTTTCTTTCTTTTTGCTACCAAGATGCTTGTTTGACCAGGTTGTCATCAAGGCATTTTTTTCTGTTTCAAAATTTTTCCTATTTTTTACTTTTTTTGAATGTTTTTGTAGTATCAAGGCGCCTGTTTACCAGGTTTTCACCAAGGATACATTTTCTTTAGGACTTTTTCCATTGTTTTTGGATTTCGTTAAGATCAATTTTCTGAATGTTTTTGGTATTTTTTGAAAAAAAATTGTTGTACAGGCTCTGCTAGCCGAACATCAAGCGTAGAACCACTTCAGATGTAGAGTATTGATAGGATCTGGAAGAGCATCTCCCTCAAGTGTAGCTAGCTAATAGGCTCCAGTCTCAAAAGTAGCAGTGATAACATAAGGTCCTAGCCAGTTAGGTTCAAACTTTCCTTTCTGCTCTCTATTGGGCTAGTTCTTAGGATTCTCTTTTAGGACAAGATTCCCCACTTCAAATTTTTGTGGTTTGACCTTTTTTTTATACCCTTTGGACATGCGTGCTTGGTATACCTTCAGATGGTCGAATTCCTATTGTCTGTGCTCATCTAGTAGGTCCAAAGAATTCACCCTATCAATGCGGTACTACTCATTAGTAATGAGACCTTGTAAAGATATTCACAAAGATGGGATTTCAACCTCAATAGGTAGTAATGCCTCAGCGCCATAGACTAGGGAAAATGGTGTGGCTCTAGTTGGTGTTCTGATGCTTGTTCTATAGGCCCATAGTGATGGATTTAGTTGTAGATGCCAGTCTCTACCAAACTTACTCACAGTTCGGTGTAGGATTTTTAGAATATTTTTATTGGATGCCTCAGCTTGTCCATTACCTTGAGGGTAATAGAATGAGGAGCAATGTTGAGTGATATGGAACTATTCACAAAGGTCATCAATGTCTTGATTTTTAAATTGGCCCCCATTGTCTATTACAATTGAAGAGGGTATCCCATATATATAAATAATGTAGTTTATAATGAACATAGCCACCTGTTTGCCAGTGGCTTTGATTAGCGGCATGGCCTCGACCCACTTTAGGAAATACTCAGCGGTCGTAATGACGAATTTGTGTCCATTTGAAGAATTGGGATATATTTGTCCAACCAAGTCAAAGACCCACTACTAAAATGGCCAATGTGTTATAAAAGGTATAAGTTCTCTGGCAGGAGCATGGATGAGATTTCCATGTGTCTGACATTTATGACAGGTTTTTGAAAACTGAATAGCATCTTTTTCCATGGTAGGCCAGTAATAGCCTACTCTGAGTAGTTTCTTTGCCAACAAAAGTCATTCGAGTGTGATCCACATACACCTTCATGGACTTCTTTTAATGCGAGATCAAACTCTTTAATTTCTAAACACCTAAGAAGTGTATCATCAAGACCTTATCGATATAAGTTATTAGTTATAAGGACATAACACGATGTTGTCCTAAACAGGGCTCTCTTCTCATTTCTGGATAGATTAGCATGAATGGTTTGGTTAGTGAGATAGGAAATGATATTGGTATACCAGGATTGGTCTGGGGCATTTAAAGCACAGATTACTTGGTATTCAAGGGTATCAAAGGCAGGATAGGATATTTCTACCACCAAGAAGTCATAGCAGAATTGATGTTCTTCCAGTTGTAACATGGATGCCAATGTGGCCATGTCATCTCTAACCTTATTTTCTGTTCTAGGTACTTGCTGGAATGTGATGAAGAAAAAGTATTTCTTTAGGTCATCAACCAGTTGCTTGTAAGGTGTTAATTTTTCATCTTTTGTCTAGTAGTCTCCATTAACTTGATTAATCATGAGCTGGGAGTTACCATACATGTGTAACTCTAAAATCTTCCATTCCATGGCAAGCTTGAGTCCATTTACCAATGCTTCATATTCATAAATGTTGTTCGTGCATGGAAACATTAGTTTGTAAGACTTGGGTATCTTATAGCCTTGAGGAGTTATAAAGAGAACTCCTGTCCTAGAGCCTTGTTGAGTGAATGAACCATCAAAGTACATATTCCATGGATACTTAGTTAGATGCATGATTGTTTCATTAGGGAATTCAATCTTTAAAGGTTCATTATCCTGGAGTGGTGAATCATCCAATTGATCTGCAAGGACTTGTCCTTTAATAGCTCTCCTTTCTACGTATTCAATGTCAAACTCACTTAGAATCAGGACCCATTTTTCCAAACGTCCTGTTAATGTTGTTCTTCTTAGGATATATTTTAAAGGATCTATCTTAGCAATGAGCCTTACTATATGTGACAGCATGTAGTGTCTCAATTTTTGTGATGCGAAGATGACTCCTAAGCATGCTTTCTCAATAATGTTGTAATTGATCTCATAGGTGACTAGTGTTCTACTAATATAGTAGATAGCTCTTTCCTTTTTTTTTCATCCTCTTGTGCTAGAAATACTCCTAAGGACATAGACGTAGCTGAAATGTATAGGAGTAATGGCTTCCCATGAATATGCACCATAAGAATAGGAGTAGCTAGGTATCCTTTAAATTCTCTAAAGTTGTCTTCACAGTGTTCATCCCATTTCAAAGTGACCCCTTTACGTAGTAATTTGGTAAAGGGTTGTGCTCTGTCTGCAAGTTGGGACATGAACCTCCTGTTTGACTAGAGTCTCCCTTGTAGTGTCCTCATCTTACTGATGTTGCATGGAGGAGCCATCTCTAGAATAGCTTTCAACTTTGCAAGATCTACCTCAATTCCCTTTTCTGAAATAATGAACCCTAAGAGCTTCCCTGTTTGGACCCCAAAGGCACATTTCTTTGGGTTGAGCCTGAGTTGGAATTGCTCCATACGATCCAATATCTTTCTTAAGTCCTTAATATGAGTACCTCTTTCTTTGGATTTAGCCAATGTGTCATCTACGTAATCTTCCATGTTTTTATGCATCATATCATGGAATATAGTAGTCATCACTTGTTGATATGTTGCACCTGCATTCTTTAACCCAAATGGAATGACGTTCCAGAAAAAGGTGCCCCATGTGCATGTGAATGCAATCTTCTCTTGATCCTTAGGAGAAATTTTCATTTGATTATAGCCTGAGAATTCATCCATTAATGAATACATCTGACAGCCTGATATGAGGTCTATGATCGTGTCAATGTTAGGTAGTGGGAATTCATCTTTAGGACATACTTTGTTTAAGTCTCTGAAGTCCATATAGATCTTGATAGATTTATCAAATTTAGACATGGGGACCACATTGGAGATCCATCCGGTGTAGGCAATGACTCTGATAAATATGGCTTTCAAAAATTTCTCTAGCTCTACTTTTACCAGTAATGCAACATGAGGATGCATTTTTCTAAGTTTTTGTTTTATGAGCTTGATCCCGGGAGCTATAGATAAGTGGTGCATGATTATATTAGGATCTATTCTAGGCATATCTATATAAGACCATTCAAAGTTGATCTTCTTTTCCCTCGAGAACTTTGTAAACTGTGTCTTCTTTGCTTCTGACAAAGATTGTGCAAGGTGGGCTATTTAAGGATCTTTAATGGTGCTCAAATTTATTGGTTGTGTTGGTTCAATTAGAACTAAAGACCTTTCCTGAAAGTTCTTGGGGAGGATATAAAAAATCCCATCTTTTGGCACCTTTGAGAAATTTTCACCATCAGATGCGTCTTTTATCTTTACTATTTTAGGTGCCACAAAGTGGTTTTCACCATCAGTCCTCTTTTTCTTTTTATTTTTTAGTTTTTGACTGAGAAACCTGATATCCTCCTGTGACATGTTCTTGTTCCTTGCTTTGGTGGAAGAAGGGTAAGGTTCACAAGCATTGATATAGCAAGATAGGGTATAGTCAATGGAAAAGTTGAGGATAGGCGTAAGATCTATGGTAGTCCAATCAATGAGGTCTGGGTGTATCAAAGAAAAAGAATCAAAATATGGGAAGGACAACATCGCGTTAGCATCAAGACCATTAAATGATATGACATCTTCCGTTAAGTTAATTTATTCAATGGTTAGATCAATAAAAGTTAGATCATCATAAAAAGGGTCGTTGTTAGTTATATGTGGATCAAACTCTAGTGACTTGTTAGTAAAAATGTTATCTTCATCTCTCCATAAAAGGAGGCTTCTTGTTTGTAGCCTCTGAAATTCTTCTAGACTTATGAGAACATCAGTCTCTTCATTAATGATTGGGGGAAGGAACTCTTCTTTTTCTTTAGGATTATCAGTTTTTTTGGGAGTAGTGTTAGATTATTCAAGAGGAGCTAAGGTAGCTGAAAACATGTGAATTGTATCTATTCCAATATCTTCAGTGGTGACAGATAGCTCATCCTATTCATAATCATGAGAGTCAGTGACCTCATCATCAGATCTATTTAAGTATTTAGCAATGGTTATTTTATGTACCTGGTTAGCTACCTGTGGATCAAAGTGTAGTAGATCAAGAACATGTGAAACTGTGACTAATTTCCCCCAGTTAGGATGTAAATCCTATTGTCGGGATGTGCTTGCAGTAGTTGTTGCTATCAAGGGCATTTCTAAATTATCTATTGTTGAGTCTCCTACCTCTTGAATGGGAGGTTGTGCTAACAAAGGGGTGTGAAGATCTTGTGGTACCTCAAAGATGGGTACATAGCATTCTCCTTGTTAGTTGGGATTCTCTATGCCAACATGTAATAATCTTTCATAGGACCACTTCTCTGGTTCATCTGTTTCATCACTCCATTTGTCTAAGTTTGGACTATTTTTTGAAGCAGGTTTATTAGTTTTAGTATTAAAACCCAGTCCTATTTTGTCTCTAGTATTCCGGAACTCCATGGGTACAGGCTCAATAAGCCCTTTTCCTGTGTCATTTAGAGGTCCCTTTCCTTTTTATCCCATCTATTTAAGGAAACCATATCCCTTTCCATATTTTTCTGGGCATATCTCTAGATGTTTGACCTCAGCTTCCATCGGTTCTCCTTTGTAAAGCCAGTCCAAGACTGCCTATTCTTCTGTGTTATCTAAAGAATATGTGGATTCCTTTATCATGCCAGTTGCTTTGTGTACTTCTAGCTCCTTGGATGCAGTAGGTGTGAATGTTGAGGAAGGTTTTCTGTAGGATCTTGGTGATACCAGAAGTTCTGTCAGTGATGGAGTCAGGTCTATCTTGTATTCTCCCATACCTGTTTCTTCAAGTTTTAAGGTTTTTCCAAAACTATTCATAACCATGTCCTTGGTAGTTTCAGGAGCAACCACATCCATAGCCTTTTTATTATGTGGGATCATACTACCTACTTTGATATTATTACAAGTATAGTTAGCATCTGTAGGAATCATCACTTCCAACCCATTATGTGGGAACTTTATACACTGGTGGTAAGTGGATGGCACAACTTGCATTTTGTGAATCCATGGTCTCCCTAATAGGATATTGTAGGCTAGGGGTAGATCCAAAACTTGACAAATGACATTCCTCTCAATTGGTCTGACCCGGATAGGTAGAACAATAAGACCTTTGGAGGATCTTTCTTCCCCATCATAAGCTTTGATAGTTATTTTTCTTCTAGAGTCAATTGTCTGTTCTAAGAGACCCAGTCTCTTGATTAGATCAAGGGTACAGATATTTAATCCTATGCCTCCATCTATCAACATGTGTCTAACAAAATATTTATGAATGAGGACTTCGATATGGAGGGGTTGATTATGTGGATGTGTCAATGACTTATCATCCTCTTCAAAAAAGGAGAGGTAATGTGGCGCTGAGATGTGATTGACCATTGCTTGGAATTTGTCTATATCAATATCCTTTGGGA
>MU227534.1:1013380-1035773 GCA_018584345.1 Thuja plicata | reverse complement strand
GACTAGAGGACAAATACAAATAAGGATACCTTGGTTTATCCTTTAATTACATAGTTTCAACCAAGGAAAGATTAATTCTAACACCCCCCTTTAATCTTTACTTGGGGGATTTACATCAAGGGGTAGCGAACCCAAATTTTTACAATAAAATTCAAATTTCTCTCTAGAAAGAGGCTTTGTCAAAATATCTACATCTTGATCTTCAATAAAGAAATTGTATTGTCTCCAAGTTTTCAAGTGGTCTGCTGGAAACATGATGTAAAAGTAGTTGTGTTAGAGCCAAGAAAAGTAGATGGGTCCTTTAAATGTGTTCAAGTGGAAGTATATGCAACATGTGGAATTGAATTGATGTCTTTGATGTGCCTTGATGGATCACCTGAAACATAGAACAAGAAAACAAGGCAACTATCCACAAGTAGAATTCAATCTCATATTCAAGTTAGTATATATTTTTAAATTTGTTTGTGGAGCCCAAAGTGTAGAAGGATTTTATAGGACATGCAAGGTGGACATCTGAAAAAGTGTTTTGAAATAACGACATGGAGACCAGAAAAGATAATAGGGACATACTAAAGAGCCAAAAGGGTATCCAAATTAACTAAGACTTTCTAAGAAGCTATCTTGCAAATGCCCACTATCCTAGATGCAAGCTCCCAAATGCGATCCTAGAAATACTAGATGCGAGCTACTGATGCCCCTAGATGTGAGCTTATGTACTAGATGTGACTATGTGCTGACTAGATGTGATCTAGGATACCAGATACGAGCCTAAATACTGAATGCAATTTGGGAAATCTAGGATGTGATCTTATGATGTCTTTGTCAGTTTTAATCAGTTTTAAAAATTTTGTTTTAGAAATGTGTGAAGCTCGTCTGACTTGCAATTTGATTTTTGAGACCCGTCGATGAGTGAAAAACACATGCATTGATCCAGGTTTGAATGTTGTTGTTTGTTTGAATATTTTATCTTTTTAATGATTTTTTAAACACATCAAACAAATTTGCATTGTTAGGAGGGTGAAACAGACACACATCTTTTCCCTATTTTCTAGGTGGAGAATGAAAATCTTTTCTCATTGACTTAGGCACACACTCAAATGCTAATCAGAATGCAACCATCACCAAGAACATAATGGCTCCAGATATGATGTTGTATTATCTGACTCCAAATGCAAGTGAGGGCACGATATGATGAGTGTCTTGGGGAAATTACTTTTTTCCTTGCACAAAGGTTATCACCCTTTTGATGGTGAATCAGGAATTCTTTTAGTTGAAATTGTTGTCTATTATTGGGAAATTCATTCAAAACCATCCCCCATAGAATTGCAAAAGGAAAAATTGAGGTGTATAGCCCTATGAGTATCTGAATATGTGTAGTCTCACAAGAAAGATTCAAGTGGCTCCACTCTACACATACCCAAGCATGTTCAAGGAATGATGTCAAAATTCCATGAACAAAACTGGCTCCATCTTCCGAGGCTTTAGCCTACGGGGAAGCAACTATTTATAGTGAGTTGCAAGGGTTGGCATAAAACCTGTCCTCACTTGGGTCATTCCCAGGAGATTCTTTTCCTCAACCGGTAGGCCCTCTACTATTAAGTATGCATACAAAGAATTGGCGAGTGTAGGACGTCTAAATTTTTTATTCTTCTGAAGAAGAAGTGAATACTCTCCTAATCCATCTTGTTTTCTCCCAAAATAAATTCAAGAAAATAGTTCATTCCCTCAAGCAATGTTGTGCTTGATTTAGATGTTCCTATTTAATGAAAACAAGATGCTTAAAAATAGATTTGCCTTGTTCAATTAGCCGCAATATTTAATGAGTAGCTTGTTCAATTTTTGATCCAAATTTAGACGATGAAACTTGTTCAATTTTCCCACAATATTAAGTGCTTTGTTTTTGTTCAATTACTGATCCAAAAGAAATTATACGATCAGATTTTTCTTGTTTAGTTAACTCCAAATTCCACTCAACTCTTAAACTGATGTATGAGTTTCTGATTTTCCTCAAGAG
The DNA here is from genome assembly GCA_018584345.1 of Thuja plicata. Classification (NCBI taxonomy): domain Eukaryota; kingdom Viridiplantae; phylum Streptophyta; class Pinopsida; order Cupressales; family Cupressaceae; genus Thuja; species Thuja plicata. Next base: position 1,033,759 of record MU227534.1, on the reverse strand, counting down.
GAAAAGAGCATAGTCCTCTAGTCAGTTTACTAGAAGATTAGAAAATGTATCTTAGTGTTTAAAGCATGTAAAAATAGAGGTCAAAATGGGGGTTTGGCAACCTGAAAAAGTGAGTTAGTTTTCTTTGTTGCAACTCCCATGAAAAACCTTCAATATCAACCTGCAAACAATCATTAGGCTACCAAAAATGTCAAAAACACAACTGGTCAAGAAGTTAGGGTAAGGCAAATGAGGTGTGCAAATTTTCTAACCAGATGTGAGCTTAAAATAACTAAATGTGATACCTTTCACTAGATGTGACCCCTTTCCCTAGATGCGATAGTATGTTCACCAAATACGAGTTCAAACTAGAAACGATCCAGAAAATCTCGGATGTGAGCCTCGTTTGTGACAATGTTTTCCAGATGCGATTCCTTGTCACTAGAAATGATCCTGGACCTAAAAAATGAGCATATAGGTTAGTGGAAAATGATGTCAAAATGAGGTCAAATCTCGATTCGAGCCCCACGATGGGCACCAAAAATGTGTGTGTGATTTTTGTGTTGGAAAGTGACAATGCAAGCAATTGTAATTTTGTCATTGTTGTCAAACCTTAACTAGTGAGACTATTGTTATCTATTTGAGTACCATATCTACTGATGATGAAGAAGATTTAACAAGAAGACCAAGTGAATGGTTGAGTTAAGGCAATTAAAATGGTACTTGATCAGTTGGCACTCTGGAAAATCAATTAGTTGTTTATCTTTCAAAGATAGTTTTTCTGGTTGTTCTATGCCGAGCAAGTTTGGCTTGTGCCGAGCAAATTTTCTTGTGCTAAGAAAAGTTGCTTGTGCCGAGCAAAGTTGCTTGTGATGAGAAAAAGTTGTTCAATGTTGAGCACCATTAAAATTGTCAAGTGAAAACAATGATATTGACCGACATACAGTAATTGGATTAATGATGAGATTTGTGATCTCTGGCCAAATTAGTAAATTTTATTGGGATATGTAATGTTAATTAAAGATTGATCCACGTTATTTAATGTATGGGTAACCGTAATTAATACATGGTTTCAAGATTTAATTAGAGACTACTTTGGAGAAGTAAATGTAATGCAAAGATGGAATGATCTGTTGGATCTAACCTAACCTAAGATCTACAATATTGTTTAAGCGGAAAAATATTTATCTGACCTAGATATAGAGGTATATGATAACCTCAAAGGGGTTATTAATTTAGAAAGAAAGAGGTGTGCTGCTGAATGTGAAGTATGCAAAAGGGTTGCATAGTTGATTTACATTTTAGCATGATCTAGAAGAGAAGGCTGGATGCACAAGCAGAGAGTTGCATGTGTGATTGCTTGATGGATTTCCAAGTAGATCAGAAGGTTGAAATGACAATGCAAGCTATCTAGTAAGTTAAAATTAGAGCTGTAATTGGATCTGAATTTGCAAAGTAAGTTGTATGTATCAGATCACAACTGCTGATTACTTTCTAACCATTGTATCAGTTAAATCCTTTAACAAGGTTGACCTATCAGTCATTTGTATAAATCCTCTAACAAGGTGACATTCAGGTGGAATGTTCTAAGTCCTCTAACAAGGCCACTCCTGATAGGGTGATTAAATCCTTTAACCAGGTCACACCTAATAGTGTGTTATTGTAACCTTTAACAGGGTTGGCCTTGGTCTCTTGAAAATAGTTTAAAGGTACTCGGAGCAAAAAGATCAAGATGTATAAGGAGGTTCCCAAGCTGAACAAAGATAACTTCCCTACATGGCAGAGTTTGATGAAATTGCATCTAGCTAGTATTGGAGATGATGCCAAGTGACTTATTGAAAATGCCTATGTACCATCTACTACTCCTCTCATATTTGGACAACTAAAAGAAAAGCAAGAACACAATCAAGCAATGTTGGAGATTGCATCCTCATTGAGCTATTCAGAATTTGATGATAAAAAGAGCTACACAAATGCAAAGTAGATGTGGGACAAACTTGAAACTGTCTATGGTGGAGACACAAATGTGTTGAGAGCTAAATCAGAAAGTCTAAGAGGTAAGTTTGATGAGATGAAAATGCAAGAAGGTGAAAATGTTACTCAGTACTATGGTAGAGTAAAAGAAGTTGTAAATACCATTAGAGGGGCTAATGGAACAATTGATGAGAACACTATTATGAGCAAGGTACAAAGAACTTTACTTCCTATATATGCTATTAGAGTTTCTATAATTCAAGAATTGAGATGTACTCCTAACAATAATCTGAATCTGGAAAATTTGATAGGCAGACTCACTGCATTTGAAATGTCAAATTATGATAACTAGAATCCACAAGGGATTGATTCTTATTTTACCATATAGTTGGTTCTCAATGAATCAAAGAAAGGAAAGAAACATGTGGACAGTGATAGTGACACTTCTGATGATGATCTTGAAGAACTTGAAGCACTTATGGCAAAAAGGCTATCCAGAGGAAAAGGAAAATACAAAGGTAAACTTCCTATTATTTGTTTTTCATGCAACAAAGTTGGTCATATAGCTGCCAGATGTCCTGAAAAGAATGAAAAAGATGAAAGAAAGGACGAATGAGACTTTAGGAAATATAAGGACTACAAGGACAAAGGTAAGAAATCTTTTTATATTGCTGAAGAAACTTCTGACAATGACACTGATAATTCTAATGACAATGATATAGAAGTTGTTTATGTTGAAATAAAACAAGATTCTGATGATGATGACAAAACTGCATTAATCTCTTATATGAGTAAAAGTGATTGTTGGATCATTGACAGTGGTTGTTCCCATCATATGATTGGTGACAAAGATAAGTTTGAAAACCTAAACCAATGCAAAGGAGGATATGTAAAATTTGGTAATGATGCACCGTGTCATATCAAAGGTAAAGGATTGATTAACCTAACTAAAAAAATTAGATGTGATGATGTGTATTGGGTTGATGATCTTAAATAAGATTTGCTGAGTGTTGCATAGCTGAAAACTTCTAGTTACAAAGTTGAATTCCATCATAGAAAAGCAACGATCTATGATTCTACTGGAGAATTAGTTGGAAGTGGGGATCAAACTAAAGGTAACTTATTTTATCTAGATTTATCTGAAGAAACATGTTTATTTGCAGAGTACAATGATGTTTGGTTATGGCATAAGAGGTTGTGTCATGTGAACTTTGATAACTTGGTAAGCATAAGTAAATTGAAAAAGTTAGAGGGCTACCTAAGTTAAAGAAACCTGAAAATGCTATGTGTAATCAATGTCAACTAGGAAAGATGACTAAGTCTAGTTTCAAGAGTAAAACACATATATCAGAGGAAATTTTGGAATTGGTCCATATTGATCTTTGTGGTCCCATTGGAGAAAGAAGCTACTGTGGTGCTAGATATTTTATTCTATTTGTTGATGATTATTCAAGGATGACGACTGTAATGTTTCTCAAAGAAAAATCTGATGCATTCTAGTTATTTAAATGGTACTTAGCTAAAGTTGAAAAGGAAACAGGAAAAAATTTGAAATGCTTAAAATCTGACAGAGGTGGAGAGTTTATTTCTAATGAGTTTAACATGTTCTGCAATGACTGAGGCATAAAGAGATAGATGTCCACACCTAGGACTCCTCCACAAAATGGTATTGTTGAACGAAGGAACAAATCTAACATGGACTGTGCAAGAACACTAATGATGGAGAAAAATGTTGCACATAAATAATGGAAAGAAGTTGTAAGTACTGCAGTCTATACACTGAATAGAGTTCAAGTCAAGAAAAGTAAAAATGCTACACCTTATGAACTTTGGTATGGTTATGCACCTAGTGTAAAGTATTTTAAAGTATTTGGAAGCAAATGTTTTATAATGAAGAACAACAAAAATGGAAAAATTGATGATAAAGGTGAAGAAGGCATATTCCTTGGTTATTCAATGAAAAGTAAAGCTTACAAATGTTTGAATTCTAATACTAACAAAATTATTGAAAGTGCAAATGTAAGAATTGATGAGTTTGCAGAAATAAATGAAGCTGAAAGTACACAAGAGCCTGAAAGCTACAGATCATTCATATATCTGGATTAGGAAGATTTTAATTCACTACTTGAGACTACTGCTAAGAAACAACATGCACCTATCGAGTCACAGAGTGGAGTTTCCGAGCAACTGGAAGTGAATGCTGAGCTATTTGATGGAGATGTCGAGTCACATAATCAACCAGAACTGAGTACAGACAATGAACCTACAACAAGGACTGAGCCTACTCTAGCAAAATATGTGAGAAGAAATCAAAATTCTGATCAAATCATTGGATCAAAGGATTCTTCTATTATTTCATGAAGTAAGTTGAAAAATGACACATGTCTGTTATGTGAATTTGAGCCCAAAACAATGAAAGATTCTTTAGAAAATAAAGATTGAATATAAGCAATGAATGAGGAAATTGAAAAAATTGAGAAGAACAAATCTTGGACACTTGTACCTAGGCCAAAGGATAAAAATGTAATTGGCACAAAGTGGGTATTCAGGAACAAGCTGAATGAACATGGAGATGTGACAAGAAAAAAAGCTAGACTAGTATGCAAGGGTTATGCACAGGAGAAAGGAATTGACTAGGGTGAAACCTTCACCCTAGTTGCAAGATTGGAAGGTGTCAGAACATTACTTGCATATACAACCTATAAAGGATTCAAAGTTTATCAGATGGATGTGAAATCTGCATTTCTCAATGGAATCTTGGAAGAAGAAGTGTATATTGAGAAAGCTAATGGTTTTGTAGACCCAAACAAAAGGAATATGGTTTGCAGATTGCACAAAGAATTATATGGATTGAAGCAAGCACCAAGACCATGGTATGAGAGATTGCACAGTTATCTGATCAAGATTGGATTTGCAAGAACAAATGACAAAAACAACCTGTACTTGAAGACAGAGTAAAGAAAAGGTACATTATTAGCTGAAATTTTTGTAGATGACATCATATTTGGTGGACAAGATGTGCTATGCCAGAAATTTGCAACAGAGATGCAAACTGAGTTTGAGATGTCTATGTTTGGTGAAATAAAATTCTTTGTTGGCTTACAAATTTATCAAATGAAGAATGGTATCTATATCACTCAACCTAAATATATCGAGGAGATACTGAAATTTTTTGGAATGGAAGAGTCCAAACTAGTAAGTACACCCATGGCTACTAGACAGAAGCTGACAAAAGATGATGACACAAAAGAAGTGAACCAAACACTCTATAAATCAATGATTGGTAAACTACAGTATGTTGTACATAATAGACCTAATATTTCCCTAGTTGTTGGGATTGTTGCAAGGTTTTTTGCTAATCCAAAGGAAACTCACATGATGGCAGTCAAAAGGATTCTAATATATTTGAAAGGAACTGATGACTATGGTCTATACTACAAAAAGAATGACAAGTTTGAACTCAGAGTTTACACTGACTCTAATTGGGCTGGAAATGTTGATGACAGGAAAAGAACAACTAGTGGAGCATTTCTTTTAGGAAAAATATTGATCTCTTGGACAAGCAAGAAACAGAACTGTACCTCAAAATCTACAGCTGAAGCCGAGTATGTGGCAGCAATAGTTAACTATTCTAACATTGTGTGGTTGAAGATACCACTGAAAGGTATGAAGGAAGAAATCACTGACCCAGTTGTCATATATTGTGATAACATGAGTGCTATTAATATCTCTAAAAATCCTATTATGCACTCAAAGACAAAGCATATAGCTATCAAGTATCATTACTTGAGGGAGCTAGTTCAGAATAAAGAAGTGAGACTGGATTATGTGAACACTAAAGAACAATTAGAAGACATATTCACAAAAGCATTACCCAAGGATGCTCATGAGTATCTGTGATGTAAAATGGGGGTGATTCCCCTAACTAAGGATAATTAAGTTTTGAATGGTACTATTGCATCAAATATTACATTCAGAATACTTGACACATTGATGCACAGTTAGTCACACTTTACGATGCTGGCTAAAGTTGTGAAGATGAACAAGGACATAAAATAAAATCAGTCATAATCAAGATGACAAGATCAGCATGATACTTAAGATCAACATGATAATGATATTGACGTCTTTGGCATTGTTGTCAAAGAGGGAGAGATTACCTATAAAGAGGAAGAGATTTCCTAGAAGAAGAGATTACCAAGAGGGAAAGATTACATAGAGGAAAAAGTTACTGTTGAAAACATTATTGTGATTATCTACTCAGAGGGAGTCTACAGATGATTAGACAAATGATTACAGTGTGATTACAGACACAAAGGGGGGAATGTTTTACAGATAAGAATCAGAATGAAGCTAAAGACATTAATGAAGATTCATTCATGTCAAGGAACACAGGTGAATTTTTGGATTGGTTGGTAACTATGCTTGTTAAATCATTGTTTTAATATTTTGTGTTGCCATCAATGCCAAAGAGGGAGATTGTTGGAAAGTGCCAATGCAAGAAATTATTATTTTGTCATTGATGTCAAACCTTAACTGGTGAGACTATTGTTATCTATTTGAGTACCATATCTACTGATGATGAAGAAGATTTAACAAGAAGACAAAGTGAATGGTTGAGTTAAGGCAATTAAAAGGGTACTTGATCAGTTGGAACTCTAGAAAAGAAATTAGTTGTTTATCTTTCAAAGATAGTTTTTCTGGTTGTTCTATGCTGAGAAAGTTTGGCTTGTGCTAAGCAAAGTTGCTTTTGCTGAGCGAAGTTGCTTGTGACAAGCAAAATTTGTTCAATGCCGAGCACCATTGAAATTGCCGAGTGAAAACAGTGATGTTGGCTGACTTACAGTAATTGGATTAATGATGAGATTTGTGATCTCTGGAAAACTTAGTAAATTTTATTGGGATATGTAATGTTAATTAAAGTTTGATCCATGTCATTTAATGTATGGGTAATCATAATTAATGAATGGTTTTAAGATTTAATTAGAGGCTACTTTGGAGAAGTAAATGTAATGCAAAGATGGAATGATCTATTGGATCTGACCTAACCTAAGATCTATGATCTTGTTTAAGTGGAAAAATATTTATCTAACCTAGACAGAGAGGTATATGATAACCTCAAAGGGGTTATTCATTTAGAAAGCAAGAGGTGTTCTACTGAATGTGAAGTATGCAAAAGGGTTTCATAGTTGATTTAATGTTTAGCATGATCTAGCATAGAAGGCTGAATATAGAAGCAGAGAGTTGCATGTGTGATTGCTTGACAGATTTTCAAGTAGATCAGAAGGTTGAAATGACAATGCAGGCTATCCAATAAGTTAACATCAGAGCTATAATTGGATCTGAATTTTCAAAGTAAGTTGTATGTATCAGATCATAACTGCTGATTACTTTCTAACCATTGTATCAGTTAAATCCTTTAACAAGGTTGACCTAAGAGTAATTTGTATAAATCCTCTAACAAGTTGACATTCAGGTGGAATATTCTAAGTCCTCTAACAAGGCCACTCCTGACAGGGTGATTAAATCCTTTAACCAGGTCACACCTAACAGTATGTTATTGTAACCTTTAACAGGGTTGGCTCCTCACAGGGCATCACTTTAGAAGAGTGAAAACTTCGTAGCATGTTACTGGTGGTTTTTCCCATATTGGGTTTCCATGTTAAATACTTGTGTCAACTTGTGTGAATGCTTATGGTTTGTTTTACTATTATGTTTCTACAAGCTAATTTCAATAGACAGTAAACTGTATGATTAAAGTTGTTGACATATGCTACTACTGCCGAGTAGATCTAAAATAAAGAAAGTTTTTATTTGCTACATCTAGACCTAAAGATAACTGATTCACCCCTCCCCTCTCAGTTATTCTAAATTCATTCTAACATTTTGTACCTATTTAAAAAAGACACAACACTTCAATAGATCATTGCATTAGCTAAAAAGGGGTTAGATGAGCATATAAAACCAACTAATATCGACCTATTGTTTTCTAACTAAGAAGAGTGTGATTAATAATATAATAGCCCTCAGATTATGCTACTATCAATGACATATACGACTTAGCATGAAAGATTTGAATTAAAACAAGCTATTTAATAATTTAAGCAATGCATTCTAACTCTAAAAATGGATATTATAAAAATGCATGGTAATCAAACTATGAGATGAAAATGAAGCTATCTAAATCTTAACAGCATAACAATGTATTTTTAATATGAGATGAAGACTTCTTTGCTCTCAAAAAATATCTTCTATTTATAGAAGAATAGGGAGAGAGAGAGAGAGGGGGGACAAGGTGCATTAATGAGTTGAAGAACTCATTAATGGTGGTGTAAGAGCAATAAATGCCAAAGGCATTCAATAGGCATGGGGGAGACATGGGCTTAAGGAATCTACATTAATGAGGCATTAATGAGAGGCTTAAAAAAGCATGGGAAGGTTGTAAGAGGATGGATTGAGAAAATGGACTTGAGAAAGGAATCTTGAGATTCCTTGACTTTCTCAAGTGGGTGAAGTTGTTAATTATTCCTTAATGGAATGTGACAACATTAGGAGGTGGGTTATGATAGAATTAGAATTAGAATTAGATTTGCATGGGGTGAATGGGTTGGGATAGGTTAGAACCCAGGGTAGAAGTGGTTGAGATAGGTTAGGTTAGGGTTTAGGGGAATATAAATGAAATGACTTAAACTTATTTAATTCATTCAAAAATAGGGTATTAATTATTTAAACAATTAATTGCTTTTTAATAATTAATAGGACTATAGCCAATTAAATTAAATTAATTAGGCTAGGGGAATGGGTTATTGTTAGGGTTTAGGGGAATATAAATGAAATGAATTAAACTTATTTTATTCATTCAAAAATAGAATGTTAATTATTTAAACAATTAATTTCTTTTAATAATTAATAGGACTATAGCCAATTAAATTAAATTAATTAGGCTAGGGGAATGGGTTATTTGCAAGTGAAGAATTGATTTAGGGGTTTATTTAATTCCTTTATAATTAAATACTATAGCCATTTTTCAATTTGATTTGATTTAATTGGTTTGAATTATATGGCTATAATAGTTAATATAATTCAGTGATAAAAATCACCTAGGACATCAAATTTGATTTAAAAATAAATTATGCCAAAGTAACATTATCATGACATAATTGGGGGTATGATCACACTTAGGGGAAATAGGGTCTATAGTCAAAACAGACCAAATCTAGGTGGTTATACCAGTGACCATACAAATCAGTGAATTCATCATGTCACAAGGTGACAACTTTGTATTAGTAATGGATGAATACTTCACTGGTTTTAAGGAATGAATGGAGAAAAGAATGAGAATACCAGAACAACTGGTAAAAAGGTATAAAACTAATATATGTTTTATGGTGGACACTGATTACACCTATATCAAACTAGCTATACTGAGGATAGCATGGTTGACACCACTTGACTATGAGGTCAACATAGATCAAGCCACCAATGCCATTGAAGAATTGATAAATGAGCCTGTGGAAAATTTGTTATCTCTTTTTCTTGCAGGATCAGTATATAGTAGTGATTGCTAGACTCTTTAGTTCCCAATCTAGATTCTCACAAGGGAAAGGCTAATTAACAAGGATGAAAATCCTTCTACACTTTGGGCTCCACATACCCAGGCGGGTGCACCTTCAACAGACTACTAACTTTTAGAAAGTCTGACAATGGATTAAGGATTCATTATCCTTCTTCTTTTTAAGCCACTTGGCTTAGGAAGGCTAACCTATTGATTCTCTCTTCAAGGAATCACTAAGATGAATTGTAGTGAATACAATTATATAGACATGCATTTCAGATGACAGAAATATAAAGATTGATTGATGATAACAACCACTTATCAAATTTTCACCAGTGCCTAATCATGGGCCATAGAGTCAGAATAAAACATACATACACCAGGGATAATTAATTGAAATACAAATAATACCTCAGATATAATTCCTTACAAACTATCTTCTCAACCTCGCACCCCTGTATCAAATTCCTGCATAAACCCTAACCCTCTATAATTATTTGCAAGGTTTAAACCCTCCTTGAAAGCAACTCACAAATAATAACATAGTTACCTTATAACCAGTACATTTAAAATGCTTTACAAATTAAACATACAAGAGCTAATTGTAAATGCAAAAAGACATCATTGGTATCAAAATGGAGATTCCATTGCATTTTATTAATATAAGCCTGATCTCAATACATTCAAATTTTTTCAAAACCAAAGCCTAGACACAATTTAGAAGTCTGCTTCGCAGTCTTATTTTTACCATCCTTTATAATATGTTACAAAATGCTATATATAGCCAGCACTAGTCATCTTGGAATCCTTAAAGATCAAGGAAGCAACAAGCTTCAGATGACTAGGCTAGAAGACAAAACTCAGAGAATAACAGGACAAAATAGCAAGTGGATAGAAAAACCACTTTTTTTTACAATAGATTCCAACATATTCTTTGTCTTATGGCCACATGGTGATTGCATTTTCCCTATAGTTTCTGGGGAATATCCATGTGGAAACTGTCACTTTTGAGGTTGGTGATGTATGACATCCATTTTCAACTGCATCAATTGCCCTGTTGTGCTTCCTCATCCACTTGCATATCTTCTCCTTCACCTAGATCATTTATTGTATACCTGTCCTTCTAGGAAGTATACACCTCATCACTTGGCCAAATGAAGCCAAGAACTTCATCTTTTCTACTATTTATCTCCTTCCATGTGACATGTTCTTTCTCTATCTCATTTGACCAGAATGCAAAAAATGACCTGGCCCTACCCACTATTTCAATTGTTTGAGCGAAAAGCAGGGTGCTCTCCAAAGTTAGTATACTATTAGTTCTGACTGCTAATGCTTCATTCATTTTCTGATACCACAACCCCTCATCTTTGATGTTCCTATTCTTCCTAAAGACATTTGGGAACATTTCATATTTATCCTGTGAATATTCCCTTTTCAAATTCAGCACCTTTCTCATGACCATGTCTCTTCTGATATCCATATCCAAAAGTAATTTGACACACTTGTCGGTGCCAGTCAGGACTATGTCAACATCATTACTTTTCTTGTAAGATGTGAGAAAGAATTTTAATTCCTCTATTTTGCCTCTCCACTTTCTCACCAAATGATCCAGATTGTTTTTGTTTTCATGATATTTGTTCATAATATTGACAATCTTCTTACCTTGAGCATAAATTATAGTGGGTACTACTTCATGAGTACAATGCATAAGAGCACTATGTATATTATCTACATACCTCTTCTTTACCCATGCTGCTGCCTCTCTGAAGGTCGCAGACTAATCTACCCATTGTTTCTTCTACCTTTCTAATTATTCTCTTGCAGCTTTCATCATTGCCCTTTCCTATTCTAGCTACTCTAGGGTGGTGGAAGTAGATGGTGTAGGGGAAGGAGGGTAGGTGATGACGGGACTTGATGAGGAAGGCTGGTGGGGTCCTTGTGCAATCCTCTTCTGAGGCATTGTTTGTTCTATTTGCTTCCCCTCCAGAAATGCTATTCTCTCATCCTTTTGCAGGGATTTAACCCTTTCATCATTGTATGCTTTTAAGACAAATTCATACTTTTGGTTCAGGTTATTATAAGCATCTTTCTCCTTTTTAGCTACCTTCAAACTCAAATTGGCAGTTTGTAAAACAAGGTTAGCTTCCTCAATACCCAAGGTATCAGAAACTCTTTTGACAATGAGGCTTCCTATGTCCTCAGATTGGTCATCTTTATTAATTCTCCTTTTATCCTTCTTCTTGAAGGAGTAGATTGCTAGAGTTGAACAATCTTCACTAAACTGGGCACCAATTGATGCTCTAGTAGTGATCAATGGTTTTGCCTCCTTTCTAACAACATCAAAAACTATGGTTTCGGCCAAATACCATTGGGGTAAGAAGAGGACTCCTTTCCTTTTTACCAACTCTCTACCCTCTTCAAGGGTGATTTTGTCAAATTTAGACATTAGCTCTTACTTGACCTCCTTTTCAATATCATCTTTGGTATGCTTTGGTTGGGCTTCTTGCAACCTCTGGCACTTATCTTTGAACTCATCAATATGAGTCCTCCATAGAAATTGAATAAAGGCCCTAGCCTTAACAAAATTGTCATCTAAAAGGAATTCCTCACTGGCCTATTTGGTTACCGGGTCTAGCTCTTTTCCTACAAATTCTGCCACTGTGAGATCCATAGTTATATTCCTAGGTGCCTCAGGCTTTCCTTCTTGTAATTCTTGAGCAGTAAAAAAAACTTGGCATGTGTTCCTCATTTGGAGGAATTGCTCAACAATAGCCTAGTCATCCATATGTATAGGGGACTGAGAGGGAGAGTATAACTCACTCTCTTTCTCTTTTCCTTATACTCTTTGTTTCTTGGGAGATGGTAACTTTTGGGCACTGGCATCTGTTAGCCTTTTTCCTTTCTGATCAGAAGTCTTGTCAATTTTGGGTATAATGGTGCTATACCCCCTTCTCTTTTATACTACACAATTCCCTGGTGTGACTACCCTTCCATGTGAAAGCCTACTCAGAATAGCCTTAGCTTTTTCTGGCTCAGATTCCATCACTTTCTCTTTCTTCTCACTGAGGGCTTGCATGATACCCTCAAACAATGTCATTAGGAACTCAATCTTTTTGGCCCAAGGCCAAAATTCCTTCAAAGGATCATAGGACTTATCAAAATTGTGGACAAAGTCCAAAGATTTCTTGTACACCAGCCATTTCTCTTTCCTAGCCTCCTAGTCACTCAAATCAAAAAAATATCTAACAATATCCTCAGGGAAATTAAATTGGTGCTCTAATTTCAAGCACTTGGTTCTCTTTTTGAACATGCCCATTATGAAATCTTCATTATCTGCACACCTAGATATAGACTTTGCTAGATGATAGGGCTCAAAATATTTGTCAAACTGTGTCCACCCAGGCTTTACGATGATGAAATGATGGGCTCTTATAAGGGTAGGGAAATTGCTTCCCTTCATTTTTCCTATTAGGGCTTCCTCTGGTAGTCCACCCAATTGTCTCAGAATTTTTGCAATTCCAATCTTCAGAGGGACTTTGTAGGGCAGCACATTGGGGGTTCCCCTGAATCTATAAACCCTTATTACTGTAGAAACATGGTATAAAATCAAATCTCCCCAATTGTGAGAAATTTTTAACTCTGGGGAAAACTCCATAGGTCTCAATAATTTCATCATATCCATATGGATCCTTTCATTTTTTCTGGATAATAATGACTTAAGCCTAGCAAAAAAAACCCAATTGAAGTATACATAACTAGATTCTTTTCTATCCCATGATAGATCAGCACTCCACATTTGAACAGGAAAATCCTCATCACCTTAGAACTTATTCAGGTCCATCTCCTCCTCAAAGAAGTCAGCACCATTGAACAAAAACATGTGCATCATAAGGGAATACCACCCCATTGGTTTGAGTATGTTGTTGTCTTAAAAAACCTATTAGACCTTCATGCATTTATTGGGCAATGTAAGAAGCATATTCAAAAAATACTGGCAGGTGTGGATGTAAAATTTGAACCACCATGAGCATTATATGGACAAGCATTGTTGTTTCTTCATCCTCTCCTAAAACCAGGCACAGGGCACTATACATTTTCTTGGCCTTGCCATTGAAATAGTCCAACTTAAATGGCTCTGGTGTGTTGGGCCCTACTACAATCAAATACCCTATTTTTTAAAAGTATCCTTTTAGGGCCTCATTTTTGTAGTATTCCCTCTGGGTCTGGTATACTTCTTTAAAGTAGCTAAATTCAATATCATCCATTTGTACTGATGAGTTACTTAATCTGAAAATTATCCTGATCTCATCGGCTATGATAGTAAACAACACATTTACTTGTGTATCCCTTACAACCCTAGACACTCTATCATAAGTGTTGGCTATCAGAGTAAATAGATCAGTATCCATAAATACCCTGGGTGCTATCAATTTTCCCGTGTCTAAATCCCATATGTTATAGTCTGGGGTAGGAGCATTCGTTTGGTTGCAGGTAGTTCTAAATAGACTTAGACCATTTAGACTGGTTTTAACATCTTTGGTCCACCTACCAGTGTCATATAAACCCTCTCCTACTCTGAAGCGGCGATGCGTTGGGACTATTCTTTTAATTTGGGTTGCATCACCTGTGAACCCTTTTAATTGTTCCAGAAAGTCCTCTCTAACATTTCTTTTCTAATAGTCTACCTCTCTTGAAAGTTCAATCCTAGGGGCCATTTTGAGCCTAGGGATCTTTTGCTGAGATGAAATTCAGATTTTAAAATGATAATTCTAAAATCTTTTCAAATTTTAAATCTTACTAGAAACCTAAATTTTTTTGTATTAGAGAAAACTTACCCATTCTACAATTTTGTCGTGAGGAGCTGAATATCTCTACAATTCTATTTCTTTTCTTGGACAATTTTGGTGAGTTATGGTGACTTCAAGCAGAAACAATGAATTATACTGCTTCAATCAAATCAATCTTTCACATTGAATTGAAATGAAATGGCCACATGTTCTCCAATAAATTTGCTTTCTTCAAATTCATAGCTTAACAGCTCACTGAAACTCATTTTGGTAACTTTGAATCTGAGCCATAGATTTCAAGAAACATCTCCTTCATCTGACGGCCCTCTTCTTTTCCTAGAAACAACTGTTCACTTGGGACATTTGTTAGCATGACTTAATCTCTTACATGATAGATGGTGTGCTTCTTCTCCTTAAGCAATTAAGTCCATTGTCAGATTCATCTTAACCTATCTAGAATTTATCTCACCTTGAGTTTACTGACTGCGGCTGCAACGTCATCACCTGAGACACGTGTCAACACAGATTAATGGCTTAATCACTAGATGTCAATTAATTTTCCTTTAAGTGATTAAGCATACTATCTGATCCTTTCATACTTTCAACCATATTAACATGATAACTATACTGTACAAGACTAACCTTCTATGCCACGCATCAACATAGCTTAATCACTTATCTATTAGATCTCAAGCACTTTACCTTCAAGTGATTAAGCTGACTGTTGATCTTTTCTGTAGGTTTTTTTTCCTTTAATCCTATCTTTATGACCTTAGCTAGACACACTTGGACATGTGGAATCATGGCTTAATGGCTTAGATGATAGATGTCATGCTTCTTCTCTTTAAGCGATTAAGTGGGCCATTAGATCTTCTCGAACTTCTCCAAATTTTATCTTGCGGTTAGCTTTACCTTTAGTGGAATACATGTAATCCTCTTGACATGCATCAACACTGCTTAAGGTCTTAGATGATAGATTTTGTGCATCTTTAAGATAATCCATTAAGTGGACCATAGGATGAGAAGCAAGTTGTCTGTGTTTTACTCATCGCCAGCTCAGAATACTCGGGTCCACCAAATGCCACATGTCTTCACTACTTAATTTCTTAACTGATAGATGTCATGCATCTTTCCTTTAAGTGATTACGCTGACCATTAGTTCTTTCTGAACATTAATCACCTTTATGCTTCCTGCGAGAGGACCCACATTATTTCCTTTGACACGTGCCAGCACCGCTTAATCGCTTATATGATAGATGATGTGCATCTTGGGACTAAGAAATTAAGTCTACCATTGATTCTTTCAGGATCTTCCCACTGACTAACTAAGAACCTTTATGACCATCAGACCCACCAAAGACACATAGCGTTACAACTTAATGGCTTACCTGATAGATGTCGATTGGTTTGAGATTAAGCTATTAAGTGGACCATCCGATTAAAACAAAATTTCTCGACAGATAATAACTTTAATTAAAATGTCAACAAACTTTGGACTTAGGGAATAATGTAAGACCATGGTGGTAGGATTGACAACTTTAATAAACATGACCACTTTAAAATGAACCCATTCAAGACATGATTTAAGTGAAAAAGTAACACAAAAATAGAAAGCATTTCAATGCCTAGGGTTTTTATGACCAAATTTACACTAAGAGACATGACACAAGGGTTTTCTAGCATTTCGAACTAGGTCGAGGGCTATAAAAAAAATTGCAGAGGCATGAGAACAATTTTAACCATGATTTTAAACCTTTGGATAACATGAATGACAAGAGACTGCAAAATTTTACAAGGGATATTCCAAACAGGAAATATTACCAACACAAGTCACAACCTAGGTTTGGAAACTATGAAGAAGCCAAGGAAAGAATTAAAATAGGCTTAGTTGTGAAAAATATTGATAGGAAGAAGGACAAAATGGTCAAGACACTGAAGAAAAAGTTGTTGATAAATGATGAGGAGACTGAAAAAAGGACGACACCAAGGGACAGTCATCCGTTGATGAAGAAGAAGAAGAATTGAGTGACTTAGAATCCATAGAGTCTGATGTACCACCACCACCAGCAAAGAAACCTAGGACTACTACTGCATCTAGGACCATAAGTCAGACAACAAAGGATGCAATTCCTTCACCGATCAAGAAAGGAAAAGTAAGGACATACAAAACAAAGCCTCAAACAGGGAAAAAGGAACCAACAAAAAAATGAAAGTTCCTCAGAACTAAGGAAGACATAAAGGACACTGAACAGGATGAACAACCTATCAAGAAAAAGTTTCCTACAACAATTGATGAGGTATGTGAAGCTACCATCAATTTAGGTTCAATAAGAGATCCTAAAATTAGGAAATGGCTAACATTAGATCTCAAGGATCAAAACAAAATAGAGGAAGCCATCATCTCAATGATGTGTATATTCAAGTATGTACCAATACAGTTTGATAGTAAAATGCCTAAATAAATTTTAGACAAAATTTTGGCAAGGTGGACATATGCACTAAAGGAAGAGAAATAAATAAGGGAAAGAGCCCTAGTTTCAATTATGCCACCTGAATCTAAGATGGAAGAGATTGAAGAAATGATGAAGTAACATTTCAAAATGTTCTCACCAAAGTTAAGAGCCTACAAAGTGCTACAGTGACATCTAATTGAGATAGACAAAAAAAATGAGGATGAATGGAGAAAATAACTCGAGGTACCCAAAAAGTACACAAGCCCCAAGCCACAATTATCTCTTACCGATAAGCCACACAATGAAGAAGATCATGCTAAACCAAGCCCATAACACATTTTTTATATATGATGGTGAGGATGAAAATGAAGAAGCATTGAACATAGTAGCTAAGAAGGATATGGACACTGCAGATGAAACATGGCCCAATAATACTATCATTGATATTACCAGAGAAGATCCTGCATAAGAGGTACAAAAAAATGAAGATGCCACTATTTTCTTAGCCCAAACTGATGAACAAGACACAACTACAGATGTTGCATAGGTGAAGATACCAGACCAAATTCCACTATTGATACAGGCTATCAATATTATCTCACAAAAGGAGAAGTCACCCGAGCTAGATGCAAGTATTCCCAAGGATAAGGGTGCAGAGGAATAACAACACACATCTGATGAAAAGAAAGATAAAAATGATTAATAGAATGTAGTAGATGGAGAACCAAAAGAAACAGATGGAGAGAACAAAGACAAAAGTGAAGAAGAGAAGAAAGATAATGCTACTCTTAAGGATACCAAAGGAGATGCTATAGATAAACCGAAGGTTGATGTGGAGACGTCCACTCCCAACCAACAAGAAGATACCAAGAAACATGCAAAAGAATCAACACCACCAAACCCTTCATCGAGTACATCTGACCAAGCAAAGGATCTTTCTATGGTGCTAAATTCAGGTACTTCCCATACAATATCCAAGAACAAGAACAAGAACAAGAAAAAAAACTACAAGTTACACTGGATGAAATAATAGATATACCAAAATGTGATCCAACTACATTGGATTATAAATCTCTAATTGAGTATGGAGAAATATCTCACCGAAAAGCTATGCAAGAAAATCTTAGGAAGGAGCACAAGGAATCACTAGTGCTACAAATGACAAGGGACATATTAACACAGATTGTTCCTAACATAGATGTTGATCACAATTCCCCAATCCTTGATCAAATTATAGTTCTTACTGATGCCATCCAATCACAGAATGTGGATGCAAAAAAAGTAATTAAAGAACAAGAAGAGAAGAAGTGCCAGTATAAATTAATAGAGAAAATTAGCCAAGAAGTGGCAGAGAACAAGGTGAAGTTGTGTGAAAAAGTAAGTGAGTTAGACCTATCATTTTAGAAGCAATAGACTTAGTTCAAAAATTAGGCACATTAGAGAAATTCACTAAGGAAAATAGTTAAAAGATTTCAAAAATAGATGTAGGTCTTAATTCTAGTTATCAAAGTCTCTCAACAATAGACAATGTAATATAGTTGCATTATGAAAAGGTAATGTAAGCTAAGAAGTTGAGACTTCAAATTCAAGAGGCAGAATCAAAGTTTAGGGATGAGGTAACCGAGCTACAGGATTTACTCTTACCGAATCTGACACTACTACATAAACATATGACAATAGAAAGGTAAATTAATAGCCACCCCAGAGATGTCGGTCACCAACAACATCTATGATATGCATACCAGGATCACATTAGAGAAAATGGCACTTGAAAACCTATAAGAGAAATGGGAGAAGATGATGGAGGACATGAAAAACTCTCACTCTCACATTTTTGACAAGTTGTAAGTGGTTACACCTTTGCCCTTACTATTAATAAAGGGCAAAAATGATATGTTACAAAGGGAAAATTGATAGGATACAAAGGGGAAAATGATATGTGTAAAGGAGATGATAAGTGTACATACATATACTATACCGAAATATACATAGGGGGAGTCATAAATGACAAAGTGAAGACATGGTGTACATTACTAAACATTTTAGTATTTTGCGCATATCACCTTTTGATACTAATGTCAAAGGGGGAGATTGAAGACAATTTTTTTCCATTAGTATGAAAGGAAAAATAGTTTTGAAACCATCGGTATCACCAACACTAAAAGAAAGGGTTAGAGAAAACTGACAGACAAGTTCAAGCAAACCCGACGACACAGTGCAACCCAAAAATGTTACAAGGGAACCTGGTAGAGTAACCCAATAGAGAAAAAATGACAGGGGAACCTGACAAGAAGAGGACAGTGCAACCCGATAGAATACATGACAAAGGAACCCGATAGACCAAAGAGCATCCCGAACACCAGTCGACCAAGAGACAGTTAGAGTCCTGAGAAATATGGATCTAACTTCCATGTCAGATAAAAAAATTGTGTTTTATATTTAGCTTTTCTATTAGCTTTAAATCCATTTCTTGAGGGACAAGCAATGTAATTATAAATATTCTAATCAGTCTAACTGATTGAAAACATGCAAACTAGGAGATCAAGGTCAAGTTGTAAACCTTTGATCATAGAGTTATCTTTGTAATACGTGAAACTCATTTAGGTCAATTCATTATATATATAGATATGTAATCTATCAGAAAACATGTGTGTGATGATGATTGTATCTGAGGAGCATCAGACTAAGAGTTTCAAGTAGAAGAACAATAAAATATGAATTAGGTTATCAAGAACTAGATTCAAGGCTACCAAGCAATAGAGAAATTGATCAATCACAATAGGTGATACATTATACATGTAATCTTTAATGAATCTGTAATCATAAATTTTAGATTGCATATACTCAGGCCACTAAATATTTTTTGACTAAATTCTAACAAGTGTAGAAAATAGAATAAATCCTTGAGAAAGGTGGATTTAATAATCCTTTGTAAATCTCTTAACTGATTGCACACTAAACAATGTTTCTAAAAGCTCTTAACAGAGTAGACCTTAACCAGTCTCTACATAATACTCCTAATAGGGTAGATCATCAGAAGTGATCAAATTGTAAGCCTTAACCAACCCCTTCCATTCTGCAGATAGTGAAGCTTTTTGGGTTTCATCCCCACCATAGTTTTTACCTTCAAATAGGGGTTTTCTGCATCACCAAATCTTGTGTCATGTGTCTATAAATTTCATGAATGTTTCTATGAATGTTTTACATGCTAATTAGTTTATGAATTGATATTACATACACAAAGATATAATAGCACAAATGGTTGATAATACAATATATTGATTACAAAAGGATAAAGGTTAATTGATAAAAATTTTGAGGGTACTGTTTCACCCCTCCCCTCTTAGTACACCATTCTATTATTTCCAACAGAAGAAAACTTACTAAAAAGGCTGAAGAAAAATTATGAATCTGCAAAGGAGAGATTGAGAAACTACATCAAATAAATAAAAAATTACATTGGTGCAATGGAAAGCATGGATGTGTGTGTGTGTGTGTGTGTGTAAGATTAACACTTTCATGAAATTAGGACTAATAACAACAATTCTATGGAAAGAAAATATGATTTAATCTAAGAATTGAAGCTAAAAATCCATATCATCTCATGGTTCTCTATCTAAGCTTTGTTAAG
>MU227534.1:1002236-1013330 GCA_018584345.1 Thuja plicata | reverse complement strand
AAATTAGGACTAATAACAACAATTCTATGGAAAGAAAATATGATTTAATCTAAGAATTGAAGCTAAAAATCCATATCATCTCATGGTTCTCTATCTAAGCTTTGTTAAGAGAGCTCTCAAGCTTAATCTCTCTCAAGGACAATCCTAAAATGAGAAATAAATGATAAAAAAAGCTCAAATCTATCTTAAAATGCTCAAAATGCTCCAAGATGTGTTAGAAAACAACAAATGCTCCTAAACATGATATGTTAAATGCTATGCAAATGCTGAAATACTCTCAAAAGCTCTTAAATGCTCTCCAAATGCTTATAATAAGGATGCTTTTTCTCTTGAAATTCTTGGATCCCAAACACAAAGGAAATGGCTTGTATTTATAGAAATTTCCCAAGGGTAGGGGGTAGAGTGAATTGATCATGATCAAACTTTGGTTAAGTCAAAAGCTTTGAGGTGTTCTCAAATGGAGGGAAAGTTGGTTGGTTGTCTCAAAGAAATTAGGAATTAAATAACTCAATCATTTAATTACTTTAGCCATGGAAGGGTGAATGGGTTGGATTTGATCTTTTTGATTTGAACTATACAATTAATTGATTAAAATCAATTGCATAATTTAGATTAATCCCTTTAGGCTTGAATTTAATTATTTGATTTCATGATTATTTGATCTTTTAATTTGATTTGATTTTTTTTCTCTTGATTTGATAAATGTCCATTTGATTTGATCCATTTTTTTTGCATTGAGATGAGATTTTAAGGCATTTGGCTAAGATTTATAGTTTTGAATGCTTGAGATACACCTAGTCAATTTTAGGTGTCTACAAATGCCCCTCTTTGAATTGATATACAAAACGCATTGATTCAAAGAAAGCTTGATATCCTAAGCATTAATTTGATAATGATAAGCTGATTGAATGATATGAAAACCTAATATGAAACTCTGATATAAAACCCTAATATGAAACTTTGATTTGATACTCTGATATGATACTCTGATATGAAACCCTGATATGATACTCTGATATGATACTCTGATATGAAACCCTGATATGATACTCTGATATAAAACTTTGAAATTTTAGTGCCCCAGATTTGATACAAGATATGATAATGAATCCCTGTTGGATGATATGATGATGCCCCCTCAAAAATGAAATCATATTGATCTTAGATGTGAAAAATTTGATGAATACTGTTGATAGAATAGATCCAAGATGATTGCATTTCTAATAAACAATGATGCTGAAAGATTTTGAACAAATGCCCCAGTGTGTAGAATATGCAGATTTGGTTTGATTGGGTCAAAAATCTCACAAAATAGGGTAAAATAGCTTAAATAGGGTAAAAACCCAAATTTACTATTCATTTTTAGTTTTTACTATTGAGATTTCTCTCTGAGCCTCTGAAGATTGACAGTGATGGTGGTCCCCATTCGAGAGCATAGGTTCGAGCGAGCACACTGATATCAAAGACCTCCTAACTACAAGCCTCCAGTGAGTGGTTTGAACCTTCCTAGTGCATTTATTGCTCTTTAAATAGCATTTATTACATGATTTTAATGCTTATTAGATAAAATCTAGTGAAAATCAGCGTAGGATAGATAAAGTGCTGCATAGGGCATAGAAAAGCCACCTTCGTACGCTAAAAGTTCATGTAGGAGAAATCCTTAGCTGCGTAAGAATTAGGGAAAAATTTGTAACCCAAATAGGAAAGAGCCGCTTAAAAACCATAGTTTTTAAAAGTCACTTATGATATGTAAAAAGCCGCATAGGACTTTAAAAGCCCGCCTGATTAGCCAAGCGCCGCTTCTGAGGTTTAAAGTGTCGTGTTTAATGATTTAAACACCATGGGGCTTGAAAATCCATGTAAACTAAATAAAGTGCCACCTACAATGAAGTTTGAAATTTGAGATAGAAAATAGATGAAGTCTTTTCAATCAATCATCCAGATAACTCAATTAGATTTCAAGCTAGAAAATGTTCGTCTAGATTGTCACTTAGTGTTTAGGATATTAGAAAATTCATAGTGATGAATATTTAATAGGTCAATCGGAAGTGATTAAAAATGATTACAAATTATCCTTGTGTCTCACAATATAAAGGTTACGAGCAATAATTTGATACGCTCAAGTTAGAGCAAAGATAGATTTAATGTGTTTGATTGACATAGAATGGTTCACCAATAGAAAAACTAATATGATTCACTTTGTTTCAAAATGTTGGAACATTACTATAAGTTGTGGGTACATGGTGTAGCGTCCTAGATTTTTTATTTAGTTGATGAGATTACAATGCCTAAGTGACGGACTATCAAGACATGTGGTCTCAGTTTTCTTCTAGATCTCCCTCGGTTTCAGTTGAACCGAGGTCTTTTGATAGCTATGGCAGAGCAATGGCACTCTGACCATAATACATTTCATCTACCCCTCGGTGAGATGACTATCATGCACAAGGATTTTTATAGATTATTGAGGATCCTGACTCATGGAGAGAGGGTGTATTATGATTCAGTGTATGATAGCAGTGTATGTAGATGGGTGTTTGGAGATAACACCATTGTGGATGATTGTATTACTTGGGCACAGTTTACATCTTTTCCCAGTTTGCTAGCATTGTTAGGAGCTATGATTAGAGGATTACTTCTTCTAGATAAGAGAGGATGTGGCTTTGCAGTCAGATGGGGCCAGATATTAGAGGACTTGATTGCACATCCTCAAAGATTTGATTGGGGTTCTTGTGTTTTAGCGCAATTATATCATGATTTGCATGAGGTTGTATACAGGCACAGTGCAACACTTTCAGTAGGTGCAGTTGTATTACAGTTGTGGACTTGGGAGCATATGCCCATTATGAGACCATTCTTAGCACGAGTGCATGCCCGAGGGTATCTGTATGCATTTTTGTATGATGGCATGGTTGTCCAGCATTGTCTGGGAAAGGTTGAATTTTGGATACGCACTGTAGATGACATAGATCAGGTCATATGGAGACCATATCTGCAGTGTGATAGTTGGCAAGAGGATGATGATGAGCTACCATATATGTTTTCTCCTTGATGGATGGTCAAATGATCACCATTAGTCATTGAGAGATTTTTCTTTGGGAGAGTACTCTGTCAGCTCGGTCGGGTTCAGGACATGCCACATGGTATGGCTCTTTATGCTAGGATATAGGCCGAGAGATCAATGTGGGGGGCACAGGTGGACTATCAATTGGCCTATTTGTAGATTGATCAGCTAGGTTATGTCATGTGGGATATGATGACACATGTTGCAGATGCAGGGATGTTAGCTGAGTATTGAGAGTGGTTCATGAGACATTATTTTGTCTGATTCACAGATCTAGCAGAGCCCATTCCTGATGTAGATGAGCCATCAGAGGATGATGGAGATTATGGTGATGATGGTGATGATGGCGGGAGACCTTGTAGACATAAGTTTCAAAGGGCACCTAGGGCTCCTCGAGTATAGAGAAGTAGGACCTTGGATGAGAGGTGGACATGTTAGAGGCCGAGGTAGCAGTTTCAAGAAGCCTAGGAAGAGATTAGCATGGGTACAGGTACCTTAGGGTTAGGCTCCTTTGATATTTGGTTCAAATTAGGCCAGACATAGACACAGACATGTCTAGGTGGCCAAACAGGTTCCAGTGCATGGACAAATTCCATAGGTTGAGCCACAGAGTAGCACGACTCCGGTGATACCGTAGGTACCATTAGCACCACAGGCTCCTCCAGCATCATAGGAACCTCTAGTTCTTCCCATTGTGGATGGTTTAGTGTAGGATGTTTAGGGTTTACAGGCAGGGATGACTATAATGACTACTTGGTTAGATCAGGTTTCTACCATGTTACAGCAGTTTCTGACTACTTTGGCTCAATTACCTACTAGTACAAGAACTAGTCAGGCACCTCCCAATACATAGGATAGAGTGGGTGATAGGGATCCCAATGGTGTAGGGATTTCAGGCACATGTATAGTTGGAGATGGATCAGCTGCCCCTACTAGGTCATGAGATAGATTTGGGATCCATGATATCTTGATATGGAATTGATGATGTATCATATGTATTTTTTATTAGGACGCTGATGTATGGATCATTTTGTTGATGTACCTTTGATGTACTAATTTATGTTATAGACATTTGATGATGGACATCTATCTATGATGATCTTTGATTCCTCCTTTGATGATGTTATGAGATTTCCTTTTATGCATATCTACATGTTTCTATGGTGCATTTATTTCTATTATGCTATGGATGCAATGTCTTAGAGTAGGACATAGATAAATGGATGCAAATGATGTTAATGCAACTTATGTCTACATGCTTTTCTGATTTAATCATGATGTATGGATTATATAATGCAATGGATGCAATGCTTAGTGCTATGATAAATGAATGCAACTGTCTTTTTGATTATTGGATGTATGCAATTTTAACTTATGGTATGCAATTCTAAATGATTGGGATAAATGAATAATGATTAATGTTTCATTTATTTTCTTTTCTCTTAATAGGAATATGTAATGAATAATGATTAATGATTATGAATGCAAAGGAAAATCTCATGTTGATGACTTGAAACCATTAAATTGATGAAGTGTTGTCAACTTTTATCCCCCCCCCCTTGAACTTGGAAAATTCCTAGAAAGGAAAGCCATTTCAAAACTAACATGGAGAAAGAAAATTAATCTAACATGAAGATGAAATTAATCTAACATGAAGATGCAATGCAACTAATTGTCCTTGAGGTTTGCAAAAGAAATGCAAACTGAGATATATTTTCATCATTGAGCATTTATGGAACTAGGAGTTGATACAATCCTTACTGGTGCCACTGCGACCATAAGGATATGAATATGAATTTCTCTCATGTGGTAACCCTTTCTATGAAACCAAGTATAGCCCTCACTAGTTTAAAGACCAACTATGGGAGTATGAATATCGGTTTAATCAGATTCAATGTTGCAAGTGGATGTTGGTATTAAGATATGGAAAATCTAAATAGCCAAGGTATCCTTTTGCATAAACAAACAAAGGTTAACCCTCCATCCCATATGAATATCCTCTATGGTTCTTTGATGACCATGTGCTGAGACTAATTCACATAAGTTAAAGGATCTTCCTCAAAATAGTCACTCAAAAGCTTAAGAAAACATCATTTCTCTATCATTGCCAATCTAATCGAAACATCATCGATTAGCTAAAAAGAACATGACTCAAAAAAAGGTTAATGAAAAACTTATCAAAAATTTCCATGTGTTTTTGAAATGTATCAAGATTTTCAAATAAGAATTCTGGATAGTCTGATCATTTAGGGTGTGTTAATTTTTAATCCTGATAAAATAAGTCAATGAAACTCAAGGATCATGTTATGCAAGCAAACTATTTAGGGTTGAACAAAGATATCCATCAAAGGTTCCAAAAATCTCTCTTCTAAATCTAAAAAACTACTTCTGATGCGTGACCAAGATGTGGCACTATTGAATCCGGTTAGTACCAAAAATTTATGATGCATGCCCCCAAGTGATAAATGTGATCAATGTGAAACTTAGGGCAACTAAACTTAGAATGCGACAAAGATGCAACTCTGAGACTTTATTAGGAGGATTCACCAATGATGGATGCAATGAGGATATGGACAAGTGAGATGATGAAAAGCAATATGTACAAATGCAACTAGGAAAGACCTAAGGGACAAAAGGTGCCTGTTTCCAGGTTTTCACCTCTTGGGATTATTTCTCTTTTTCTCTTTTTTGCCTTTTTTTGCTACCAAGGTGCCTATTGCTAGGTTTTCACCAAGGCACTTTTTCCTCTTTTTCAAACATTTTTGGCTTTTTTAACTTTCTGATTTTTTTGTATTTTGATCCTTTCTCATTTTTTTTTGGTATTTTTGAATTTTTCCATGTACAAAGTTTATGCTGACTCATATGATAATTTCAACTTATACTCTTTCCGCCGATACTCTTTCCTCTGAATCAGGTGTGGAACCTCTTAGGATGAATTCTATTGATAGGTTCTTGCAATTCATCACCATCACAATCGGACAATTTATAGGTCCACATTCCAAATGAAGAAACATTGACAAAAGGACCAAGCCAATTTGCCTCCCACTTTCCTTTCTTTTTTCTATCAGCCTGATTTTTTGGATTTTCTCTCAATACTAGATCTCCTACTTGAAAGGTTCTTGTTTTGATATGCTTGTTATAGTTCCTTGAAATTTGATTCTAATACACTTTCAAATGATCATAGGCTTGAGTTTGATGTTCCTCCAACAATTCCAATTGTTGAAGTTAGGCAACTCTATAATCCTCATCCATGATTAATCCATGGAATGAGACTCTTAGGGATGGTGTTTCAACTTCTAAAGGTAGAACAACTTTGGCCCCATAAACCAATGAAAAAGGTGTAGCTCCTATTGGGGTTCGAATACTAGTCCTATAGGCCCACAATGCTGGATTGATTTGAAGATGCCAATCCTTTCTTGACTAGCCAACAGATCTCTTAAGGATTTTAAGGATGTTCTTGTTGGTAGCTTTTGCTTGTCCATTACCTTGGGGATAGTAAATGGATGAAGAGTGATGTGTATTATGGAATGTGTCACAATGTTCATCAATATCTTTATTATTAAATTGTTTTCCATTATCTGTGATGATGACGTGAGGAATGCCATATCTGCAAATGATATGATTTAGGATAAACATGGAAATTTTCTTCCCTATGGTAGTTGATAAAGGAACAACTTCAACCCATTTAGTGAAGTACTCTATTGCCGTGATTATATACTTGTGTCCATTTGAAGAAGGTGGCTAAATCATGCCAATTAAATCAAAGCCACATTGATAGAATAGCCATGGTGTGACAAAAGGGTGTAATTCCTATGCTGGTGCATGGATCAAGTCTCCATGGTATTGACATTTTGCACAAGCTTTGACATATTGACAAGCATCTCTTTCTAAGGTTTTCCAAAAGTACCCCATACATAGTATTTTCCTGGATAGGTTTAAACCACTTGAATCTAACCCACAAATACACTCATGGATGTCTTTTAAAGATAATTTAGATTCATCTTCCTCTAGACATCTAAGGAGCATTCCGTCAAGACCTTTATGATACAATGTGTCAGAAAGGATGGTATAACGGGCCACTTGTCTTATAAGATTTTTCTTTTGAGCACGGGTTTGGTCTATAGGTAGAGTTTGATCTTTTAGGTAGGAATAGATGGGTCCATACCATGGTGTGTCATGTCCATTTAAAAGGGTAATAATTTGGGTATCAAGTAGGTCAAATTTTGGTTTAACCAATTCTTCCACCAAGAACTCATACTTTTCATTTTGATTGGGCATTTGAAGTAAAGATGCCAAAGTAGCCATTGCATCTGCTGCCCTATTCTTGTCTCTTGGAATTTGTTCAAAAGTAATCAAAGAAAAGTACTTTTTCCAATCATCCACCAATTTCTTGTAAGGCATCAATTTTTCATCCTTAGTGCTATATTCATCATTAACTTGATTAATGACTAATTGAGAGTCCCCATAGACTTGCAATTCTGTGACATTCCATTCCAAGGCCATCTTGATTCCTATGACCAAAGCTTCATACTCTAGTATGTTATTAGTGCAAGGGAATAATAATTTGTAAGATTTTGGGATTGTATAACCTTGTGGTGTAATCAAAATAATTCCTGCTCCACTACCATTTTGGGTATAAGATCCATCAAAGTATAAACTCCATGTCTTAGCTTCTACATTCACAATTTCAGAATCTGGGAATTCCACTTGCATAGGATGTGTAGATTCTTGAGGATATTCAGCCAATTGATCGTCTATAACTTGACCTTTGATTGCTTTCTTATCAACATATTTAATGTCAAATTCACTAAGTACCATGACCCACTTTTCAATCCTTCGAGTTAAAGCTATTTTGCTAAGTAAGTATTTTAAGGGATCAATCTTGGCTATGAGCTTCACCTTATGCAACAACATATAATGTCTTAACTTTTGAGAGGCAAATACCACTCCTAGGCAAGCCCTTTCCATGAAGCTATAGTTTAACTCATACTTGATCAATGTTCTACTCAGGTAATAGATAGCTCTTTCTTTTCCTTCATCATCCTCTTGTGCCAATAAGACTCCTAAAAATCTTTCTATTGCTGAAATATAGAGTAACAAAGGTTTTCCTTGAATTGGTGACATCAAGATAGGTGGATTCATCAAGTATGTTTTCAATAATGTGAAGGATTTATCACACTCCTCATCCCATGTGAAGATGGTGTCTTTATGTAGTAATCTGGTGAAAGAATGGCATTTTTATGCCAATTGAGAAATGAACCTTCTTATAGATTGAAGCCTTCCTTGAAGTGACCTCATTTGACTAATATTCTTTGGAATGTCCATGTCCATTATTGCTTGTACCTTTTTAGGATCTACTTCAATGCCTTTTGTTGAAACAATGTACCCTAGAAGTTTTCTAGATTGTACTCGAAAAGCACATTTCTTTGGGTTGAGTCTTACTTTGAATTGTTCTAGCCTTGTAAAAATCTTTTCAAGTATGGATAAATGATCTTTTATTTTTGTATAGTCAGAAAATGGAAGCACTTCCATTGTAGACATGTTTATCCTTCCGAGTAAGTGGTTTGGGGTCATGACAAGTGCCTTGAATGGGTTCATGATCTTGACATGGCTTCTTCCCTGTTCTGTTCCTCTTTCCACTCTTGTTTGGCCTGATTTTTGCATTCTGGATGGAAGACTGGTGATTCCGGGCTTCAGGGTCAAGGTCAACATTTTAGGTCTATGTCGACCTCAACCCTGACCTAGGTCAGGGTCGACCTTGACCTTGACCCAAGATTCAGATACTGGGGTCTTGTAGTTTTAGAAGGTCGGCCTTTGCAAAAAGTATTTCCCGCTCCCAGGTCGGCTGTTTCAGGTTCCGAAGCATTTATTCCTAAATTATATTTAATATAGGTCCTCTCCTAGGGGTAAAGGATTTAATGGGATTTAATTTTCCTATGTAGGCCTCCTTGGAATATTGTGCCCTAATTTCATATAAAAGGGAAGCTTTCTCTCTCATTTTCTCTAACCATGATGAAGTGAGCTAAGTCTTCTAATCAAGCATCAAGCATTCCTAATTGAGATCAAGAATTATCAAGTGGAGTTCAATCAAGAAAGATTTGAAGCAAGCATTCACCCATTCTCAAGCATCCATTTTCATGAAGGAGATCCATTGGAGGCCATTGAAGGATTGAAGCTACAAGGTTCCCTTTTGGTGATCTCTCCATCCACCTTCTTCCAAGCCTTTTTCCAATTCAAGAACCCATTCAAGACTTGGTGTTGGAGATCCACAAGCAAGAGATTGAAGAAATCCTACCTTTCTACATTCTACATTTGAAGCATACTTGTGGATTCAAGGATTTGAATCCTCCACAAGCACTTTTTCAAGCAAGGTGAATTTATGCATTAACTTTGTCCATTTCTACAATTTCAATTACATATATTTAAGGTTAATTCCAAAATTGGGGTTTGACCAAGGCAAACCCCTCCCCCACAACAAAACAATCTCCTTTTTCTTGTAGGTATAGGTATAGAACAATGGATTTGAACCCAGATCTGGATATCCTTTTTTGCAAACTTTCAGGATCCGTGAACAAAGTCACTTTTGGATCTGTGTAGGTCAGGGTTGACATTATTGGGTTAGGGTTGACATTTGTGGGTCAAGGTCAACCTTTTTCATAAGACGACATCAGAATGGAAAATGATTTCTGGGTTTTGTTCATCTCAGCATTTCGGTTTAGTATCAACTGTCAGTTTTTCCAGAAATAGTCTACAGACCTCAAAAAATAGCATTTTTTGATCTACAATATTTCAAGGTTAGTGCATTTCTCAGATCTTTTCAATTACAGTCATATATCATTCCTATACATATAAATTATAGAATTTAAGGTATCTCCTCTATTATTCTCCTTTCCAAATAGTTGATTCATTTGTGCATTAACCCTTCTCTTGGGTTGATCAACTTGGATCTCCCATTTGTGCATTTGAGAATAAAAAGGAACATCTTATCCTCTCCTTAATCACAATTGCAATACATAATCAATTCAATTCAATCAAGGTTAAAAGAATCCAATACGATCTAGGTAATTCAAAGAACAATCTACACTTCAACACCTTACATTTTAAGATAATCAATTCACAAACAATTTATAAATCAAATCAATCATTTTTATATCTTATCCATTTTATCTATTACATTTTAGTAACAAAATCAATTCCACACATTACAGTTACATTTTGGTGACATTTATTCCTTATGTTACATTTTGGTGAACCCGCGATAGACAACTCTTTCTTTTTGGTGTTAGATTTACATTGTTTATGCTAGATCTTGCATTTTCCTTCAAATTACATTTCAATTCAATAGATCAAACATTTTGTGTTAGTTCATTGGCATTGTATTGGTGTATGAGCTTTATCACATCTATTCCTACTTACAGTATCCCAGTTAGAAGAAGCCATAGACTTATGGGTTCCTTTGATCCTAAGTCTTCCTCTCCTTTCCTCAGGATCCTGGATGACAATTTAATAACTCATGATTCCAATCCTTCCATGGAGCATAACTCTTCTCACTCATCTCATGATGAAGATGATGCTTTAAGGGTTCCTCCTGAACAAGTGCAAAACATTTCAATCAAACTAGATAAAATGGGAAATTGGCTTATCCAAGAAAACCATAATCAAGATTCTATCCAAGCCATAGAGGCTCTTAAGAAATTTCTTCATGATAATGATCAAGGTATTAATTTCTTGTGTAGTATTACTCACCTTGTGAATTTGAATGTTAAACCTTTAGCTCAAGAATTTCAAGAGTTAGGAGTCACACCTATTGTCACTAGTATAGGACCTTCTTCTGTTCCTCTACCTAGTATTCCTACTTATACTCCTCCTTTGATAACAAATTCTCTCCCAAGAGCACCTATTCCTTTGAGTGCTCCACCGGTGTCTTTACCTACCTCACAACCTTCATATCATAGTGTGCCTTTTACTTATACTAATCCTCTTCCAACTATGGTTCCTAATGTTCCACCAGTTGTGTCTTCTATTCATGCTGC